>CM068830.1:67959945-68262445 GCA_028554795.2 Sinohyriopsis cumingii
AGGTCTGTAAAATAGTACAGCCATCATCCCGTATACTCCGTGGTTGACCTTTTTCACAATCCGTATTAAATCTAGGTGTGCATTTGTCCATGAGTTAATTAATATGAAATAGGTTGGTGTAAGATGAGACACGTGTCCTAAAAAGGTTTGATTAAGAAAGGTTAAAATTACCCTGTAGTTTTAGCTTTTCTCATCAAGAATTCGATGCGATCATGCATACAAAACCGTGAGTCCGTTTGTTCTGTATCCTACTAAATTCAATTTAAGCATATGTATTGTTGCGATGCAGACCAAAACGTCGTAGGTGAATAATGAAACATCATATTCCGAATATAGGTCTGCTACTATGCTATTAATTCCGATGTAGAAAAGGGCGAACGACGACAAGCTTCCTTGAGATTAGCCCTCTTACCGTGAGATTAGATTCCGAAAGTGGCGGTATCCACCTTTATTGGATATGTCTTTCACAAATTGAATATAATTATAGGTAGGTGGTTTTTCAAAATTAGGTAAATAGGTCATTGAATACGTTATACGTTCATGTGATGTCATAAGCTTTATCAAGGTAAGAAAGTAACCATATGGTAGTTTGTCATCAAAGCGTATGAAAAACGTGTCAATTCATACAGAATGTTAAAGAACCTTTTCATCGGTTTATGAATGGCGTCTTTGCAAAAAGCATAGAGGCATATTTTGTTTACTTGTTTAGGAGTCATCGAGGTATTTGGTATTGCATCTAAAACAACATTCTGTATACTCTAATAATTAAGAAGATGTTTGTAAGATTCTGTAAAGTTCCCAAAATACTGTTTGTTTTACATCAGCGGATTATCCTATTACTTTTGGGACAGCTAGTTCTTATGAATATTAGAAGTTGCTCCAACAGTAGTCGTCATCAACTTCCACGGAAACATTAAGTGCAAGCGCTCACCTTTCTGGATCACTGCCATCTCACCTCTGTCTGCGAGGGTTCGAGTCTCAGGCTCAGCTAACTAGGTTACATGAGAAAGCGTTGCAGCAGCTTCTCGTTGAGAGGTGGTTCTTCTTGGGGTTTTCCAGGGTTCGTCCTCCACCAGTTATAATGGCCGCCATGTATGGCCTATTTCGTGCTGAAAAATCTTGTTAAATCCTGCAAGAACAAGAACAACAACAACAAGTATGATTGTCAGATGTACAATGCGAGCCTAAATGCCTGTCAGTACGATGATAGGTATACTGCTTATAATGAAGATCTTGAATCTCTGTTGTGAAAAAACGTATCTTGCCTTTTTCGAAATTTGAAGTAATCTTTGCGGCGAAAACGTTTATGGTGGCATTTAATGTCACCAAGTATAACAAGTGGTCAGTTGAAACGTAAATAAAGATGTCTAAGATCAGTTACATGGATTGGTTTACTAACAGGAACACGTATGGAGAAGAGTAAAATAATTGTATGTATGGACATCTGGATGGCTATAACAGTGTAGCATTGAGACTAATCTTACGGGAAGGTTTTATTACCTATAATGATGGGCTTATTAATAAACTGTAATACATTTGTTTACGATAAACTGTCGAAGGTTGGAGAATAATGAATTTGTTCAAGTGTTTTTATTTCCTGCTCGTTCCTCCTCCAAACCGGTTGGTTCGGGAGTGTGCATTAGAAATATGAATATCAAACTCCTTCCTGTCCCAGGAAAGCTCATTCTTTGTCAAGTTTCGCTCATTGTATTTCTTTCTCCGGAGTCACTTAGTCACTTAGTGAAGGATCTAGATAAAGATAAAGTGTTACCCTATCAGCTTGTGATGGTACCTTGTGACCTTTATGTCTACAATTTATAAATATTGGTTTAATCTTTTATTCATCTTTTTATTTACCATATTCTAGGAAATTAAAGTAAAGGATCGGAAATGATAGTGTCGTCTGAGATTTTTAAGAATCCGGTTTTGATTGACGAAAATCAAAATAGGATAACCAAACGTCTGCGTGTACGTGTAGGTCTGAATAAAATTAACGATTTTAGATTCATTTCAATTGTGAGACATTCTAGGAGATAAAATTGTCCCACATTCCAGACACACTACATTCGTCTTAATCCCTGCATGGCAAGATAAAAGGAATTGACTTCACATATTCATCGTATATAATTCGATATGAACAAATCTGAGTAAGTTTAAAAGCTCTACACATCACATAATTGGCTCGAGTTGAGCTCCATTACAGTCGTTGGCTGTCTACTAAAACCGTGAAGGGCTTTTGCAAGGAGAAAAAGCTTTAGTTTTGTTACATTGTTGGATTTTTATTTACATGCTATGGTTAAAAAAGCTGCAAATTACTTTGATTACGAAAAGCATCTACAATCGAATCACGGACTGAAGTGTTTATATTTTTTGCTAATATTTTGGGGGCACGCAGGGTGATATGCGAGAGTAAATTATAATCCTTAATCAATCTACTCTTGTCTCAGATGATTGTTTTGGAACTTTGTCAAGCATCACATCATACTTTTCGTCAATGAGAACTGCGACATCAAGCATCATGGAGACCCATATAAAACGAATGTCACCATCAGCATAATCCCTGATGATTTGTGTGTCTAGCCAAATGATCCGACCTGGCGGTTTGTACATATCATCTAGCTCAGTGCGAGGCCGATTTAATATGTTGCGTTGGAATGGCAACATTTTTCGTCTCTTCTGCAGATGCACAAAGACTCTATCCTCCACCAATCCATTGTAAACCGGAAATTCTCGTATGAAATAGTAATGAACACAAATCAACTGATCTAGGTTGTGTCAAGAAAGAATGATGATCCTAATTAAGGAACGTGATATACATAAATTGTACAAAACTAATCCACATTTCGACCCTAAATGTATATGAAAGTGTGATTCCGAAATGTCTAAACGAAGACTCACTCTATGATATTCATGAACTTGTAACCCAGAACCAAGAACACCGATTTAATTTTTATACAATTAGAATAATACAAATACATTATTTTAAATATTTTAAAAAAATCATTTGAACAATACTGCATCTTAATCCATGTTTGTAATTTGGCAAGACGTTCTCCCATAGCTACTGCATGGTCTGCTGTACAAGACTTGTCAACTCGATTCTCGAATGGATTCTAAAGACATTCTTAGGCGTATAATCTCTTTCTAAATTCTTTAGTAATATTTCTCCATAAACGAGAGGATTTTTAACACATTAAATCCTATTCATTGTTTGGTTTTGTTTATATAGAGTAATAGCTAAATTTCATAAAATATTGAATTTATACTACTTTTTACAAGATCGGTTAAGTTTGTTTAACATCTCTTGCCATTTAATTGTATTATTACGTTGAAGTTTGTAACTCCAGCTATAAACATGACCTATTGTATATGCTAAAATGCTTGCAGAAAGAATACAAAGTAAAGCATTTCATTTCCTTAGCTCGATTCATTCACATCACAGGTTTTCAAAACAACGTCGAGAATTGGTCGATATATTGCGAGGAATGAAAACACAGGTATGTGTGCTGTGTGTCCGAAATTAGTATTATTTTAAACCGAATATTCTGGTGACAATTGCAGAATTTCGAATGGTAAGCATTTCAGTATTTAGTTTTTGTTTATTTATTAGTCCAATTTGGTTTCAATTTGCACCAATATTTTATCTTGTTCTCAAACACAAAAGGGAAGCAGTTTCTAAAGCATCCTCTTGCATTTGCCTCCAGTTGCGGCGAAAGATAAAGCACTAGTACGTGCTGGTTTTGTTCGTTATTTGGACAACTTATGTACAAATTGATGATACGTAATGTCGGTGTAAGAGTTATATTTTGTCATACAATCGATTTGTTATAGCAGATTTATTCACTCAGGTCACTGTTGACCTTGGCATAAGATACATTATTTTCTAGCGACTAAACTATAAAAGCATTATATATCACCCGCTATCGTCCCAGCATTTAAATGATCGATTTTATGAAGCGAATGTAAATGTAAAGCTAACACATCCTTTGAATACAGCAAAACAATTACATTTAGGAATAATCTGAGAAACATACTATCAACTTCAATCAGTTAATATGCCACCATATAAGTATTCTATGGCATAATGTTCGAACAGGGAAGCTGCAATCTGCTAAATATAGTATCTAAATATACATTTATATTGATACACGTAATTGGATAGCAGTTATAACCTGCAGTGTTCATTATTTATTTGTTATCAATCAGTTTGACTAGACAGGCACATTTTCATATGTTGTAAATAGCATGTTTAGTCTTAAGACTAAACTCAAAGAAGATGAGGTCCTAGATAGGAAGATACTAGTACCATGTTGTTTTTATATGACGCGGCGAGGATTCGAACACATGACCTTCCGCATTTGAAGTAGACGCTCTAACAACTTAGTTCACTAAAGCGGTATGTTTGTATGTAAGAAAGGTCCAATTGTTTGACATATCTTTTTGAACTACAGAAGTTTAACATTGACAAATGGAAATTTTTCATGTAATGAATTATATTCAAGAAATAATTCACAAAACTAGAAATAGTGTGCTTCATGTGGTGCGTTATTTACAATCCGCAATCCAGTGTAATATTAATAAGCTTTGAACATATCATGAGCTGTTCCGATGATTATTACTTTCTTGAAGTCCGCATAAACATCTAATCCAATTAGAGGATTACAATTGGTGTTGTAAAAATCACTGAGCAATAACACTGTTGGTTTTAAGTTTTGAATATAAATACAGTTATATATAAAACTCGAATGAGCCTAAGCTATGAATGCAATTCACAATAGGCCAGCATGATCATAAACAAAATAACATGCACCGATTACCCTAGGAGAGAGACGAAACATTAACTGCCTGATATACGAAAATCTTCATTGAAAACTTTAATATTACCCTAAAGCTTTACAAGAGATTCTGACTTGGAAAACAAAACTATTTCTCTTCCGAATTCTCTACCGTACTGTCCTATCATTTGCCTATACACATGTATATTCATTTCCACAGCATGAATTCATCGGAATAGGGACTCACATCAGAAGCAAATTATTAGTTTATGTTGCTGCGCAAACTCAAAACAGACAAATGACCCCCTAAGGCGTTTACCTTGTGCTCCATTTATTCATTTCAACCGATTTTAATGCAAACATCTTCAGTTCTAAATCATGGCATTGTTTATTAGTGTATTCCTTACAAAACGTGCGTTTAATTAGTGTATTTATATGGAGCAAGCAGTAAATATTTGTTTTCCAGAATATGTCAGAACACATTTCAATGTTTTGTTTACATGCTTGATGATAGGTGCACCTCTTGATGAAATTCTTCGTGCCAGTTTGCGTTTTCGTTAGGGTATGACCTGTTCTTTTCGTTGCATTAACATTGCGTAAATATGACGCGTTCCAAATATTCTCATTCTGTAAAACTTATAAAGTCGTATGCTTGTCTTGTTAGATTTTAGCGCCATTTAATTGCACAAAATTTGAAATCAAAACATGCCAAAGGCAATCATCACTTTTCCTGCCTGTATCACGGTTACTGTTAATGTTCTTCTTAGTGCATTCGACACTGTTGTTCCTATTTATTATCTTAAATACAATAGAGATCATGTTAAAACTAGTACACTCATATGCAGTTTTGACCATCCAATATAGAACTCTTAACAAGATCACGAAAATCACATTTCTTTCACGGATATATGGTTATCTTCTTGGTAACTGTTTGTAACTGAGAGGATAAACATCTCAAGACCCTTCTTCAGATTGCCAATGATTGTATTTAATTGTGGAATATTTAAATCAAAGATCTAAGAGAAAGTATTTATCTAGCTACTAATGATCCTAGCAGCGATTGTATGTTGAAGGTGCTCAGCAGAGATTGTTGAAGTGTGTTATGCATTCAGTACGGACCAATTTATTGTTCTGTCATTTTGTTAGATACATTAAATGTGATGTCAGGGACAAGGTAAAGGAGAGACATTGATACCAACTATTTGCATGTACTTTGGAGAGATCGGAGGTACGTAATAAGTAATTTGAAAACAAATGTTTTTAGAAAATTTAAATTATGAAAAAAAATGATTGAAACTTGTGCAAGTAGATGCACTATGTATATACATTATAATTATGTCATTGTAATAGAATATCACTGTTGTATTTTCACTGAAAGAGAAATGAATACACGAGTACTGAATGTAAATGGTGCATGATAAACAGAAACCCAGTCTACCCAAAGTTGCATTGATGAAGTCATATTCATGTGTCAGGACAAACTCATAATGGAAACGGAGTTAAACAAACTTAAATACCAGCACATAATGGCTAAATGATGTGTCTCGAACGAAGTATTCAATGGATGGAAAAATTATAAGAAATTATGATGATATATAATTATGTCGTCTACAAGTCGACTAATTCAGATATGAAAATGCTTTTTATTATGGATTTTCATGTGCTGAATTCAAAATATGACAAATAAAACAACTGATTGGCTACAGTTTCTAGGGCATGTAAGAATTTAGAGTTTACGAATATGTATATTACATAGAGTTTTAATGACAAATTGTACAACTAGGTCTTTTGTGTGCTTATGGGTCCTTTGTATGATAATATTTTACCTGTCCTGTCTATGCAACACTTTAAGAAACAGCAAAAGGTTTATATAAATAAAATTTACCATGAAACGAAATTAAAAATATATTATGTATATATAAGTGCATAGTTAGCCCTTATTCAGTGGCTACTAGGCGCTTCTTGAATTCTGTCTTGTATTCGTTAAATGACGCATCTTTTGTCACTGTGCAGCTTTAGAATGCATCATTATTGGACTCCAATTGCTCTGATAGCGTTTCTCCATTGTTGCAATGTCCTGGTGAAATCGCTCGCCGCACTCTTCACTCAGCGCATTCCAGTTTGGTGGAAGAAAATATAGATAAGTGTGCAAAAATGTATATTTAGTGACACGTTGCAACCAAGGTTATTTATGCCTTGAGGAGGTTGTCTACCATTTCCCTGTAGTTGTCAGCCTTGTTGTTTTAGAGAAAATGTGTTGCCACAAAGTGGAAAGCAATCCATTCCGTCTTTTCCTTGCCATGTATCATCTCGAAGAAGTTCATGAATCTGAGGACCCACCAACACATCTTCCTTTATCAAAGCGTTACGTAACCTTTGGAATTCTTCCACAGAGGTTCTTGAAAGCTTCTTTTGTTTTATCCATAATCTAGACAAAACTTTTCATCAAACCCAGCTTGATGTATAAGGGTAGTAACACAATCTTCCTTGATTCAACAAGTGGTGAATGCCAAACACTTTTCCCCCCAGGCTCCAATGACTGTCTGAAAGGTCAACCTGTCTTGTTGAAGTGGTAATCTCTAGCACGACTATCTCATTCGCAGAACAAAGAGCAGTTATTTGTGTATCCAGGACGCAGACCACACAAAAGAGCAAGAACAATTAAATCACCACAAAGCTGCCGCGGATGATAGTAATAATTTATTCACCTCAAACATTGGTTTACTTTGTCACGCGTTTTCTTCGTATGGACTGCATGACCAACTGGAATTGACGGAAATACATTGGCATTATGCAGAAAATATATTTAAGACTCGTCTCAGATGAATCAGTAAACAGTCTTCACTCATCTGGACCGTGACTGATGGTGAAGGCTGCCAAGACACTATCGATGTTATAATAGGCTACAAGATTACCTTCCAGGAAGAAGAATGGGACAGGACCGTTTTGCTTTTCACGTAACATGGAAACACTAAGGTCAAATAGCATGAAATTCCACTGCTGTAGTCTATAACCCAACAATTCTGCCGAACTCTTCGATTGTTCGAAATCACTGTCAAGGTCATTCAACTCACCTTGTGCTATGACGCGCTGTTCAGAGGAGGAGGATGGGGGAAAATATAGGTCATGTGACATTGATGGTTCAGGACAAGAAATTAAATCATCTTTCTCGTCTGACGCAAGTGAGAATGATTCTGGTGCATCAGGAACAGGCATTTCTTCTCCGTGGCGTACTGGGCTTATAACCAATGGACTTGTTAAACTATGCACAGTCCACTACTTCTTCCTTGTCACACCTTTCCCAACTGGAGGCACCATGCAGAAGTAACAATTGCTGATATGATCTGTTTCAAATCATTGGCATTGCAAAAGGCGTATATTCCCTTTTCCAATTCAACCACTGCCGAAAATTTCTTGCATAAATGTTGCAGCATATGTGTGGGGCCCATGTCTAGTTCTGATCTCCAATTTCGCACCAAAAAGGTAATATAGTTTCTTAAATATAGTGATTATACCGCGCTCTTGTGATGCAAAAGCCTTTTCACCACAAGCACTGCAGAAATTATATGCAATGTTCACACAAGTACGAGGCATCTCTGTTCACTTTGGCTATGCAGAAAGGTGTCCCGTTGCAAACATGAACTCTGACAAATAAAAGAGCACGGCACTGTGTGATTTCTAGACCTCTCATAAGGCGATTTGTTCAGCATAATGATGCTACCTTAGTTATGATTCATGACTTCTAGGAATAAGATAACGCAATTCATATCATGCATGACGCAATACCATCTTCAGATTGCATCATTCACTGTTTTGTCTAAAATGCAAGTATCGTCTGATTCAAAGATATATTCAGTCATTGCTAGTTTAAAATTGTGATCCATTCCTTTTATAACTCACTTATCCTCTGCCATTCTTAAATCAAGGATCGTATATACTGACCAAGTATCATATCTTCAAAACTAGAGTCAATCAACAATGATAAGCAGCATTTTCGTTCTCAGTGAACCAGAATAAGTAATACTTGGCAACATTTATTTCGTAAACATTTTGACTGTATACCAGTGCAATGTATTAAAAAATATGAACATATATATGGTTCATGGATAAGTACTCTGTGTATATAATTGATTTTCATCCCTATAGCGTCGTTGAAAGAGACTTTCACCCATATAGAGATATTGTATTATGTTTATTCAAAAACGAATGTACGATGTTATTAATCGTGTATCTACAAGTCGATGATCGCTGAATATTTCCGGTTCCAGAGCTCTAGAAGAATGACCTAGTGGATGCAGATGAATTGTCTTAGATGCACATTCACGTATTTGATCAGAACTGCGATAACAGATTATTATAACAACCACATTCGTACATCAACCCATGTCTGCAAGAATAATCCCAATGGATTATACAAAGTCGAACTTTTGCAATACTTTAATACCTGAAGCATATCATTGAATTCAACTTATATATTCAGGCATATCTGCTCACTTTGGCTAAGCAGAAAGATTTCCCTTTGCAAACGCGAACAGTTGTAAATACGAGAAAATTGAAACATGCTATATTCTATATGATATCATTGCGTTATGTGAAATAGGTTGCACTCTCTGTAAACTTTACTCTTAAGAAATCCCAATACATAAAACAATCAATCGCATAGAAAGTATAACAAGAAAATATAGTTCTAATTTCACATACCTTTCAATCTGAGATTGTTTTGTTTTTTAACTAGGCACCTTCCTACAAATATCATCTATGTTGTAATAATACAGCTGCAATTGACTATACTGTACCTTGTTATGGGCTCGTAAACGGTCTGGGAACTTGGAATTATCAAGTTTCTCACTGTATGTACTTTACAAAGTGCGTAGTTTGGAACAGCTGTGAATATAAATAAATTATCATCTGGTAATTATGCACGCTGCAGCGAAACTCGTCAATAGTTGTCTCCATAGATTAATGCATATTTTGTTTACTGCACATGATTCCACGACGAAGGTGTTATCGTCAAATAGTTTTGTCGTAGGTAATGTTACTGAAAATATCGATTTCGGTCAATCTCTTGATAATAATTGCCGAAAAAAACTTTTTTTTATCCATGTCACTCTTTATAAGTTCAATGATTCTCATTTGTTAAGGAAAAAAATGTATATTATATTGACAGGTATTCAAATTGACTTGGATCATATCAAAAATTTAAAAATTGTGAATATTTAAAGTATGTGATGAACAAATCACACTAAAACTATTGCTTATGAATTTATTCTAAAAATTGACTTTTTGAAAGCAACATTAAGCATCTTCTTTACATAAAACAGTTAAACAATTTGTTGGACAGTCTTTCGAAATGTTCACCAGTTCTTTTCCAAACAATCTCGTTTCCATTTTTCTTCATCTTTCTCATGGGTAACAACTTCACAGCTTCATATATTTTAATATGTTGTATATCCCAATTATTGGGTTAAACGTACTGTGTAAAATTGTATATAATCTCTTTTCAGTTAATAGGGCTTGGTTGTCTATTTTGCTGTCATTTAGTCCATAAATACACATCTTTTTCATTCGGTTTCTTAATCTAAGTTAGTTCAAATAGTTATTCATTCGCACACAATGATCGTTCTCGTATTCAGTTATCTCTTCTACCGTTAATATACCGATTATACATGTTTTCGTGGGATAAAATCGATTGTAGAAATGCCAGTAATTTGTAAAGGAGAGGATTTTACTTGTGGGTTATTGAAAAGTGAATTTGGTATTTGTTTGGTAAAAACGGTGTTTTTCTTGCTAATCAGTAATATGACTTTGCACATTTTCTACCACACAAGATCAAATCGGTTCTACATATATGATGCTACTTCTAATGTGATATGAAATGGGGATTAGCTTCTTGCAGATAAGCAATGTGAAGGAGTCAAGCCGTATTGTACATAAATCAACACTCAGTTCAAATGCAAGACATCGACGAACAAAACGATTGCAACTACTTCGTTTTATTGCGTATGCCATTGATTGTTATTGAAATTTATAAACTTTTTTATATTCATGCCTGGTATACATTTAGACAGTGAGAAACGGCCTGCAACCTCTGTTAAAATTAAAGCAATTAGATTCTCCTAATAGTCAATATGTCTGCTTCCTCAGAGAAAAAAAATAATTAGTTTTCTTCATGAGACCGATATAACCCATCTGTCTGGGATGCCGAATAATGCATTTCGTTCAGATAAATTAGTAAACAGATGGATTTTACTGTTTGGAACTACTGAACGATCTTGTTATCTTAAATTGAGAAGCAATTAGAAATTCACCCATGCCCCTTATTGTATATATTTCTACATTATTACCTTTCGATATATTTTGTGCAGACGATTTTTGTGTCGAGAATGTTAAACGTGGTTTATATGAAAATAGATTTTAGCTAAAGCCAGAAACCGGATATATCAGGCATAGAATACTCCTTAATGTATACAGTGCAGCTAAAGCGAGGAATAATTTTACAATTAGAAAATTTAGACTATGTATTGCCCATGTGATATGTTTATGCTGTATGTATCATACAATCTCATAACGTTAAAAAATGGTTTTACTTTTTCCGACAAAGTTGGAAGATATTTTTTCAGAATCTTAAAATATTCTGCCACGTAAAAGGCCTTTTGCAGTTAATGATTTGGTTGAACGATTTTTGCATGATACAATTCATAAGATAATGAAATATATTTCATTATGATAACTTCGATTTCCTTTTATATAATCCAATTTTTATATAATTCCACGATTCTGTATAAAATACCTAAAGTATCTCATTCAACGGTCAATTTATCATTGGCATGATCTTTGAAAAAGCTGAAGTTGGTTTTTTTTTTGCTAAATAGAGTAAGATCTATTAAACAGAAAAGTATGTTAACGCAATGTCATGTAATTTTGTTTCTTCTTTATTATATTTAGGACGTTTAATCTGATAATGTAAATAATGCAGAGTTAAATAACAATTCTGCATTATTTCAATAAGAAAAAGAAAGCAATTCGAAAGGAGGTGCCGGTCTATCCAGTTCTCGCGAGCAAATTGAACCTAGTTTAGTTTATGTTGCAATCGTGAAGATATAAGTGAAACCTCTTTGAGAGTTGTTTCATACAACATTGTCCTTGCGAAAGTTTATGTTATACGTGCGCTTTAATAGCTTTGTGATACGGTCAAAGATACTTAATGAAAATTTGGTATATGTTGACATACTTCGTGTTTTGTGCCGCGTTTTTGGCCTAAAAAAGTCTTTCAAACCACTCCAGAAACGTAGGTATACATGGCTAATTTCACTGTTGTCGATGCATATCAGACACCATATAAAGGGCAATAATTGCTACATTAACGTCATAACTCGATGCCACAGGGTCATTTTCTTCATTAGACTCTTTAACTTCCAATGCATTTCTAAGAAGTTCAGGAAATGTTTTCTTGAACACATAATGTTTGTACGTTCAAGGGATAATTGATTTTTTTAACATATGCATTATACACAATTAAGAAGAGCATTTGCCATGCAAACAAAGGCTTCAAAAAATAGCAACAAAAAAAAAACGCATTATCCTGCTCAAAGCTAAACCTACATTTTTCTTTTTATTCACTTCAAGTTTACGTAAAATGTATATAGATTCCATCCGTCCATCCTGTTAATCTCTTTATAGCATTGTAGCGTCACAAACGATATATGAGAATTAACTTTGAAGATTTTTTACTTGGCATTTCTATGTTTATTTATTGCACAGAAAGGGCACATATAAGAATCAAGCAGTTTCAAAATAAATTAAATTGTTGCCGTATCTATTATTTATATCATTTAAATTCACCCGTCTGCTTAAAGGAATTGACATAAGTGAATTTAAATTTTAAAATTTTCTTCGTCACAGTCAACATGTTGTATCGATCTGTAAATGTATAAAACCATCGAATCATCACAAAGTCACTCTAACCGCCGTTTCTATGTAAAGGAATCAGGTTAGACTAAAATCAACATTATGAAGAAACTGTGATAGCTCTAGGCCACATCTTCCAGGATCACATAATGCAGTCCTTCACTTAACCTAACGTGAATCATTTGTTACAAACATTCTAAAATTATTTGACTCCTAATTCCACACTTGCTTGCAATTATGGTCACTATTTGGTCAATGCTGTCTGTAAAGTGTCGAATTTTCAATCGTCTTGGACTTTAAAGTTGAATGCATTAAACATTAAAAGTGTATCACAATTTTATGTAGATTTGATTTAACTTATATTTGATTTAATTTAATTGTTTGTAAGTTTTAAAATCGTTTTATTTTTTAATTACATTATTTTTCAAAATAATACAATGTCGTTTACATGGAATTTTATATTTTCCAGAAAATTCAGTTTGGACAGACCCTAATCGTAAACACCTAACTTTGTATCTTATGCTGATCTAGTTCCTGACCTTAATTCAGAAATTACTGAGACTAGTAAACAACTTTTTATTTTTATCTTATTCTTAGAGTAAACTGATTGATTTTTATCAAGGCCATACTGGGACTACTTGCTTTCAGACGTACATACTTCTCAAAAATTCTGAAGAGTTGACCCTCATCTGGGAATCCGTTTTGCGTTTCAAGTTACTGTATAACCTTTGTTTATAGAAAAATACGTCAGTTGGGGCTTTTTCCTTACACTGGAAACTGTGTGTTTGTTACCAAATTTGTTTGGATTCTAAAAGATTAATTATTTTTCCTGGAAATATTTGAGTTCGCATACAGAGTTCATGGACAAAGATATTTATTTAAATTTTATGCTGTAATTCAAACACCGGAATATAATTGACTGTGGGATAAAAAAAAAACTGTAGGCGACACAACACCATACTGACTACAGTATACGTCATCGCCTTCCATTTTGGATTCCTCGTCGGGACTCGACATTGAATTTTTTAGAACATTTCATTACTAGAACTTCTAAAATTTAATTAGTGGATTATTCTTTGATTTTTTTAAAATTTGACTCTTAAATTCTTATATTTTCAATTTGTAGGGTGTTTTTGATGGGAAAATTAAATGATTTGTTCAATTGTCAACGTTTGCTGTTTTCCTTGTTTCTTTTGTTACTATTTATTCGAGCCTAAACAAGTAACATAAGACACATTTAAGCCAGAAAAGTCTTTGTGATTTGTCACTTAGACCTTTTTTCTTTTCTCCCCCATGTCAGTGTTAAATCTTGAAAGACTAGAAACTATGACTCAGTGAGAATGACTACGGCAGTGCTCCGCTGAATTGAGAAAGTAAACATTTGAGCTACCAACCATCACCGCTTGATAGGAGCCCATGTCAAATTATCATTTTCAAAGGGAAATTGATATGCCCGTACAACACAGATTCTATGTTGTCTGAAATCTGACGGATGAAATGATTATCTCGAGAAAATTTAGGAACCACTGCTTACGATTGACCAGACTAAATTAAGGCGTACACTTTGCAAGTAATGTGAATTTAAAGGGACGAACTTTGTCCAAATTCTTTAGTCTTAAATTTCCTGAGAGAGGTAAAACTTGGCTTAGAGGAAACCTAAAAGGACTAGTGCTTTCCTCGTGAAACAACAAAAGGGGATCAAGTGGCTGTCTTGTAAGAAAATACAGGTTTTAGTGCTAGGACGCACAATGTCTGAAAGAGAACATCATTAAGTTACGCAATTTTAATTTCCCACGTATTTTTTTATTTTTTATTGTTTGTTTTATGCAGATGTGTTGATATGACTAGGATTTATATTATGTATCGTCTATTCAGTTTCATATAAATCTGTTAATGCTAGAGTTGTTATGTAATTTATCTCTTTTATTTAACAATTACAAGTCCATTGATATAACTGAAGATTGCTTCCTATCCAAGTTTTCGTATATTTAGGATTTCATAGGGTTATTTGAAATAATTGTTTTGGTCTGTTAGGATGATTTTGATTATCTTGAGTTAACGATAATCGCATATTTATATCTGATTTTGTAATGTTTACATAACCTTGTAAGTTAGGGATTGCTGTGAGCTTGAATTTTGTGAATTTTATGCAACAGTAATCGAGCATGTGGTAGCGTAGGTAAAGACATGCGGTAACGTTCGATAAACCGGTAACGTGGTAACTATTGCCTGTCGCTGTGAAAAGAGGGTGATGTTCTATTGGATTAGTTCAGAATTTATGCAGTATGGATAGCTAGTATGCTTCTTAGTAATGTAAGTGAGGAAATATTATTTACATGTAGAATGTGGTATATACAGAGATTTAGTGGTAATTTTGTCCGTTAATAAACAGATTTCTGTGGAGAGACAGGACAGTCCGAAGACGAAAGACCCACCAAAACAATGGACGAGCTCAGAACAAAGGACTAGGAAGTGTAGAGAATAGGAAGGCGCGTAGAAATAGGAAGAAGTTGATACCCGGTCAAGGGTGGAAGGTGGTGTAATCAGTGGTGGACATTGTGGTCTTTTCACCACTCGTTATGATGATGAAATAAATCAAAACTAGAAACGGCTATTTAAATTTTGTTGACATAATTTAGATTGAATTGGAATCGCCGATATTAATCTTGATTAAATGTGTTATTGTTCTTGTCTAAGGGGCCTCGTATTGTATTATTTCCTCTCAATACTCTTGCTCAGTTCTCTTCTGCAATTCTATCTTTCCACTCAAGCCGGTCTGTACTATCGAGGGAAGTCATCCTCTAAATAAGGCCAGCCAAATCAAATTAACCACACCTCTTATTAAATGTAAGGATTATATTCGATCAGCAGTTTGATCCCTTCAATGGTTTTGCTTGTATTAACTACCAACATAAGGAAACGATTGTTTATATGACTACAACAAATGCTTCTGTCTTATAAATTTGTCGTCAAGAGGCATTGATTTACTGTTCGAAATTTACCAATCTTCCTTAACCTACCCAATATGATAGACCTCATATTTATGCTGATAATGTCAACATAAATGTAACCTCATTAAATATGAGCCGTGATTGAATCTGTCATTTCTGGCGCTAACATTGTTACTTTTGCGGAATTAGGGTGCTTTAGATTTGTAAATGAAGATTAGATGACAGTCTGCAACTTAATGTTTATTTTTTAAACATAGTATAACGTATGAGAACGATACAATGCGCTTAAATCATTTTGACTCGGTTCGAGGTCTAAACGACTATTCATATTTTTGCAGATTTATTGCGAAAAACTCTAAATTATATTAAGTTATAATATATTGTGTTGACTATATTTATACGTGTGTGCCTTCCTGAACTAATGAAAGCGTGGAATGTATTAGCTTTATCAGCTTTATTAGTTACGTACTCTAATAGATATAACTCATTGAAGCACAGAGTGTAGCTGAAATTTTATAACAAGATAGTTTTAGGTAGCTTAGGTACATTGATTAGGCTTTTAATGCATAAAACCATTCTAACTTTGTCCTCGAATACAATGACTTTGCTGACAATTCACTTACATTGTATTCTCTGTTATTTTAGCCCATATAATTCAACAACATTTTTGAAATATCCGTATAAACGTAACCCTCGTTCTTAACGATTGATCTTTGTGTATCAGTTAGAGGCAGCCAGTCACTCACATTCTTGAGATTGAAAAGAAATATGCATTGTCTGTTTGATATTCTATGTAACAGGATTAGCTAGCACACTATATACTTCCCTTTGCAAGTATGTTTGTGCCTGTGAACGTTTATATTTTAACTGGAATTATATTTGCACGTACAAAAAGCTGCATATCTAGTGACTTGTCGCAAAGAAACCAATAATCGACCGAAGCTGCGTAAGTTCTGTTTACCAGCAAATGTGAAATTCATAAGACATTGAGTCGTTTAAAATAGACTCTTTATAAATCGGATATATGCGAAACAGAAAACACATGTTGGACATAAGATATGTTTATTAGCTAAGTAACATTATGAGATGTTTCATTTCGTCTTGTGTTATGAGTCAATGATCTTACAATAAGTAACAAAAATGAGTGAAAGACAACAAGCTTTGAAAAACCTAGCAAATGATTTATTACGTTCCAGAGAATACAAGGAGAAAATGAGAAAAACGAACTTGCGAATTAGATCCCAAAATAACCCTGGAAATACAGACATGAGTCATATTACTATAAGGTCCTGAATATAATTCAGTACAAGTCCCAAAGAAATCCAAACCTGAACTCGAGGGCGTGTCTGTGATAGTTGTTGAAGTGATGATATAAAAACAGACTATTGTTGAAACACAGAACTATAATTCCAGGTTTGAATTGAGTATAAATCCCAGTGAATGTCTTTGTCCAAGACTTGTATCAGAGACCTTGGGTATTTCCAGAACAATAATCACTTGAATTCAATAATTTGAAGAAACAAAGTTCAACCCAAACTGGTCACAACATAATACAACTTGAAGATGCTAGATGTTAAAGCAAGACTGACCAGATCCGAACAATCACAAGATTATATAGTTCTCTCTAGACCTCTGGTCACAATTAGCATTTTCTGAACAAAAAAACAGTACCTAATGAAAAATAACCGTCTAGAATGATCGAATGAGTCTTGTTTACTTACAACAAAATAACCTGTACAATTCACTCCGAAAACGCTAAAACCCTGACACAAATCAACATATTTACTCCTTCTCGTTTACCTGAATTAAAACTCATGATTATGAGGTTGATTCACGTGGAGAATAGTGAAGCTATTAGTAATGTTTTTGCCTAAAATTAAATAAAACAATTAGAAATGTTCAATTAGGTCAAGCAGAAATTAGGTCAATTTAGGACAAGGTCAAGCCCAGCAAAATATGTTACATTACAATATTAAGTAATGAAATAAAAACAATTAAAACGAAGAAACACAAAATTAAATCAAATATTTATAACCTTTGCAAGAAGAACATACACCTCTGAGAATCTGCAAAGGTGACCATCATGAAGATATCAAGAACATTTTCTTTAGACATTTCTTCTTTACAAATTAGTATACAATTGTGGACAAGAAATCCTTTTAATATGATATTGACACAGTTTTCGAGGCATTGTTAACTGCGTGTGTAATATTTCGCATCAGGCTTTATAATGACAAGGAATATATAAATGTGTTTTATCTCCCTTCTAATTTTGTACGCACTTTTCAATTTCTTAGCTTACTGTCAAGTCTATAGGCGTTTGAAAAATGCACCAACAGTTTGTATTTACCTGTACGGATGTGTACGGTATATTCTTTCCTGAAAGTTCCCTTTATGCAAATCATTTGCAAGTATTTACTGCTTAATTCTGAAACCCTGTATCCACTGGTACCAAGGCTTTTAGATACACATGAATAAATAATGAGTGTTATGTGCACTTTTAATTATTTAATTAAACAAAAATTATTTCTCTGACAAGAGCAACATTTATTTGCTTGAGTCAATCAGAGAGAACACGTAAGCTCAATCGCAGAACAATGTTTAATCGCGTTCACTCCACGCTAAATAATTTTATGTTTTCAGTGCGATCAAATTTTCACTTTTCGTTATAGGAATAAATAATAGTAGAATCTATAATGACTGTAGTCAGTTAAAATGTGCTGATAACGTACACTTTATTCCAGCAGCAGCACGCTACTCTATTCGATTTTTCTTTCATTGAACGTTTGCAAATATCTCAAAATTATACTTGTATTTCTTGGGATATATTTACTCGTACTTCGTATTTCCTAATCGGAGGTCTACTTTTATTATTAAATTGGTTAAGAATTTATGTGTGAAAGTCTTCATTTCCATGATGTTTCTCACTATGTTGTTAAACCTAACTAAACTTTATATAATTTATGCAATTTTGAAAAAGCAATTGGTGAGATTGATAAAACCATGTTGTACCTTGGTTAGTTTGTGTATTACGTCATAGAACACTTAAAATGATAGTACATGCACTTTTGATTTTATTTTTGAACTCTGCATGATTCCAAATCTATATTGACTAACATCCGATAGTTATTAGAAATGGTTATTGTTTTGCAAAGGCTTGACGATTAACTCATAGAAATTAATTGACAGAAGACGGGCTTGCTTAAATAGCAATATTTATAAAATATAGACTGATACTATCACCATAAGTATTGCTCGAAGTTGGTTACCTTTATTGACGCATGATGCAAGGCCTGTATGTCAAGAATAAAATATGTGTGGTACCCATGCTAACTAGATGAAGGAGGTCATTATTCTCTCTTTTGTTTCATAAAGGATTTTTCACTGTGAGAAGACGCATCAATGAAACATACTTGATTATCAAAGTTTTACATGACATCGAATTAATTAGAAGGCTGTCTATTTAATGTGGAACACCGCTATAACCATGACACTGATTAACATACGAGCCTCGAATAGATGTCCTAAAACAGCGGCTGTTTTCTAATGAAACTGCGTTTCTGATTAACATTTAATAAGGACTATGTTGATTTAAACTAATACAGCCATAATAATTATGACTTCTTAATAATATTCGGCATTTGTGATAAAGAACTGCCTTTTAAAATTGTATTTAAATTGTATCCCTTAATTTATCTTTCTCTTTTCTTGTATATCGTGTTTTTTGTTTAGTTTTACTAACACCTAAGCCTTCATGTTATATATCACCTTACATGTTCATCCCTACTTCTTTACAGATTCACATTATACCTGTCGTGCAAAACGTAATACTGTATTCCCTGTAGCGTTTTGGTTTCAGTGTTCGGTACCAATGCACAGTTATCTTTGAAGAGTCTTTACGCGTACTTAAAAATCATTTTGACGTTTAAATAATCTAATAGCCTTATAACATTCACCAAGTGCTTACCTTAAAGAAACTTGAATTTCTTAGTATGTCCAAAGCATCCAAATAAACGGTACATTAGCATTTTTAGTCATACACCAAAGTCGATGATGGTATGTAAATCACATTTGGGAATTATATGACAAGCGTTGAACTCACTTAGCAGAAGTAATGCGATTTGCTAAAGTTAATGTACGTGGCATACGACAGTGTACATATAAATGTTTTATATGGAGGGATGTAGGCATAAACTCAATATTATTTTATATTCTCTTGCTCAAATTAATAATGTATCATTTATGAAGAAAGGAGTATGCGAATTTGTAAAAATACATTACACATGGTTAATTATTTTATGACATGAAATATACGTTGCTAAAGAAGAAGCAATACGAACTGGAATATTTATATTAAAAAAGAACAATTACAATGGTGGTCCATCGGTATTAGAGTGAATGTTTGAAACTCGAGTTGCATTCTTACGTTTCTAAATTGCTGATGGGAAACATTTCCAGCGGAACCAGAATAATTTAAAAATAATAATAATGTATATATGTTCATACATGTATAACCATCATTTCAAAAGAGAATAACACCGACCATGTGGTTTTCGGTATCGATGGTAAATGGTGAACCTTTGCAGGATCGGTGGATCAGACTTGCTATCGGGGCTTCTCAGAAAATGTAATGGGTACTTTCTAATTGCACATTATTTCTACTTAAAAGAAAAACAAACGAGTTTCAAGATCATTGTAATTTTATTGTTTAATATTGTACCAGCAGCTCTTAGATAATTATGGTTCATGTACATATCCAAAAAATGAAAAAAGCAGCATTGAGGCGAGGCAACCCTTAACCCTGAACAGGGTGGTCCTTGCATTAATTTACATTAAAATTGTAATGGCGCAATAGCAAGGCACACTGACCCGAACTGCCCATTGACTGGTTTCTTGCTACGATCTTTTGAACAGCTTCGCCAATTTTATTGCTCAAAAAATACTACAGAGTAGCTTTTGCGATTGGAAGATCATTTTAATAGGTGGCTGCTGAACAATTCGCCGATTTGTAAATATGCGCCAATGACGAACTTTAAGGAATATCTGGAGTTCAATAGTGGTTATCAACAGTGATAGTCAACGTAATGGTTATGATCGTGTATACTCATGCCAGTAGCTATCTACATAATCAGTGATCTCCAGTAAAAGTTGTTATGGAAAAATGTTTCCACTGCATTTATAACATGGACATGGTTAAAACCTCGCAACCGTCCTAGTAAAGTATCGAAGCGATTGTGCAGTGTACCGGTATATAACCGGATGACATTACTTGAAAGTGCTTCCGTTATGTAAGTGCTAAACATAACGATTTCTTTTATAGGATATACTTGGTGAACAAGTTGTTCCAGTTGCGAATGTAAAACGTTTGTATATTTTGATTGATCGCTGATTATTTACATCCGAACTGTTTTTGGAAATCAAAGAAATTCCAGATCAACTAGATCTCACCGACGTGCGGGTGTTCTTTAGATTTTGCAAGATTATCTCAAGTTTTATCAACAAATCAAGACGGGTACTACACAATAGCAGCATCAGCACTAACGATAGCAATAACTAATAAAATAGCAAAAGCAACAAGAACGCGAACTATATATATATGCAACTAATCCTTGCAGGACCTGCTACCTGCAACATCGATATTTTCTTGAAGACGCATCGACCCCCGACAGTATCAAAAACAGTAAAGTGACAGCAAACGGAATGCCGTTATAAGCTACCATCTGCATAAAGACTATTACAGGGTTAGCAGAAGGTGTTCCAACGCGAAACCTTCTTGTTAAGCAATTACACATTAAAGTGTCCGAAGAATACTTGAAAGCAATTTAGTCAGCTACGTATTAACATTCACTACAACAACTTGTCACAGAAGCTCAGGAGCAGAAAGAAGAACAAAATGGCGCGAATGTTAAAGATATTTCACATCGAGACGCCCTTGCGTGTGTGCGAGTGAACAACAATAATAAGCTATCCAGAGATGCCCCTGTACAAAATTTGAGGTTTATGACATCTAACAACTAACGAACACACTTAGAGACCTGAACATTTGACAGATCTCTCTCTTAGTATGCATTTGTTTTCTTTTCTCAAGCGTTCAAACTTGTATCTGATCCCCAAGACGTCTAAAATTATAAATCTCAAACAGCACCATTATGAGCGACGAGCGACATTATCCATCTTGGACAACACCATCAAGAGTGACGAGTTCGTGATGGTGCTATCCGAGATGGATGATTTTAGAAGTGGTGGAAATGGTAATATTTTCTAGGGCGATTCAACGCGATATTTAACTTACATTAATTTCGGACGCGGTTAATATTTGTGCGTTTTTTTTCATTCGTGTGTGTAACCATGATATCGGAAGTTTACAGACAGCACTGTTGACACCTTTGATAATATAAATCGGGTTAACTGCGATCTCCACTTTGGCAGATATGATAGTATCCGTTATTGCAACACCACGATCACCTGGTGCAGTACAAACGACATCACAATATTAGACGTGGGTGTGTATATATTCAGACGTTAGATATCGTTGTTTATAGCGTAGCGATGTGTTCTGCTTCCATAACTGGTTTGTTGCTGTAGTGTAATGGACCTTGAATAAAATCAGGATTGTCGTCACGTTGTTAATGTATAGTTGCTCTGTCAGTTTCGTCAAGACGAAGTATAATTGCGCCTGAAGCGCCTGACCTTCACTAAGTGGTATTTTTGTCGGATGTACTTCTATCCATCTATCTGTTTTCACAGTAAGACCGCAAAAGTGTGTTAAAAGGTATCCACTCTTGTAACGCTTGAATCTCCCGTGATGACTTCACCCGATGTATCACGCTCTTCAAACAAATACTCTGATGTGATCCAAGTTTGGAGCGCCAACTGACTTAATTTTAGTCGCGCAATAAATTCAAACACTGATCATTTTGTTTCCACTGAACAGTCCAAACAAATCTTTGTCCTCTCCAACAATATATAAGTACAACATAAAGTACGTACGCAGACGACTTGCAACAGGAACAAAAGAAATTAGAAATATGATGATCGGTTCTCTAATTACATAACTTTCGACTTACGACTATATTTTGTAACATACACTACGTGACAGGTCCTACTACTCAATTTATATCCAAATATGCAACTTAGCCCAACCAATGGGAAGTTAATGAAATGGTCTAAAACCGTCCGAATCATATTAGATAATGAGAAATGGAACCACTTTTGTCATTAAGTTGCAATATTAAAGTTATTATTAGTAATTGTCAACACATATTTAAACGCATATTTATAGATCCTATATAATGTTACGCTCTTAATATTCCTATTACAGATACTAGTCACGTAGTCAAAATGTAACTTGAGATAATCAGTACAATTAACAGCCACAAAGAAATTACAGATATTTGATAATATCATGTACAAGGAGTTACAATACGTAACACCCTTTAGTTGACACTGACTGATGTCTCGGGATCCATTTAAATAGGGACCAATTGACTTCAAGCCACGCTCATTTATATGTTAGATTCGTTTGGTATGAAACATATTGCATGAAACAATGTGAACAGTTTATTACTGTATCCCAAACTGCTTTTGAGAGATATGTGTAAGATCAAAATTATGAACACAGCGATATTGTTATTCTTATAAGGAAAAAGGTAGGGGTTATCCTATCACATCTTTTAATTAAGTTCAAGTTTTATACTTTTATCAGCTGATATTTAAATATATATATCATACTTTTAGGTTGGACTGAAATTATTCGCAGGTCAATAAAATTGGCTATATTTTCCCATCCGCACTCCTGCCTACGTCATTTGTGATAAATATTTAAGTCTGGTCCTGCCATTATTAGAGCTTTTCTAAGTCCCATAGGATCCAAAATATTCTGTCCAATCAAACGTTTGATGTTTCCTGCTGTCGTTGCATTATGCTGCCCTAAACGGTAAGTACAATTTAAGATGGATGAATATAATTTGTTTCACATAGTTCTGAGTAAACCAAATCCTTTGGCTTAAGTAGTTAGAGTTTCCGCCTCGGATGAGGGAGGTCGCGGTTTGGTGCTCAGCATTAGGAGTTAGTGTTAGGACAGGTCGGCCTTGTCTCAGGATACTGTGATCTAGTGGAAAATGGTGCTACATGCCTGCGGCATGACTCCTAAGTGCTAGAAATCAATATCACTGCCACACTGCATACATACGAGTGATATGGTAAAAATTGTTAAAACTAAGTTGAAAATCTAAGTCAGACGTGCACGCTCTTAGTACAACTATCCCTAATACATGATGTGAATTTATTTGCCATCATGCGAGTCAGAGCTGATCAAAGTCTAATGGCATATTCATTATGTGCCTCATTCATAACGTGATATAAATGCAAATATTCTCGACTTTATTAAGATGGGATTATTTCACAAATGTAATATAATTTCACCAGCTTGATGCCAATTATAACGTTGCATGTCATGAATATTTCTAACTTGCAAATATAATTTCATTTGACATACTTGTCAATCAGTCAAGATATTCTGAAAGCTTATTGAAGCAGCAAGACAAAACCGTCCTTCAGAATGACATCTTGAAGGAATATAATATAGTCCGGTACATTTTATGATTCCTTGCTGACATTTGACCTATTGTATTAAAAGCTCAATTAACTCTGGTGAAAGTAGGGATATGAGATGTTTCTAGCATTTGCTTCCTGTCTACATCAGTGAGCTTTCTCTTATTGACTCAAACAAATGCCTACGTCAATTTTGGCTTCATTAAGCATTTCTAACAACGAATAGTTCAAACACATTTGTCTTATCTTTGTTTGGTAAGGTTTTAGGTTCTTCCCTAAGACTAGACTTTAGGACTGCGCTGCAGTTTACCTTGCAATCTGCATTATATTTTGTTGACTTTAAGCGACAAAACATATTCTTTATTCTACCCGATCATAACGTTGGTATCAATATTTTTGTTAGGGACCGTTTCATGCTAGGAAAATGATTCTTGGACTAGGTTTTCTATATTTGTGATATGCTTTACTGGTTTAACACTTTCAGAAAACAGATGAATATTTTATATTTATCATACTTTCGTTTGTTAATCTGGCTTTTTATCGATCACTGGTTTCCACCTACGACAGATGAACTGGAGTGAATTCAAGTTCCTTGTTCAGCTGAATTAATATGGAAACGGCAGTGTTGCACATGGCCATATTGGAGATATTTTTCACTTTTATCCATAACTACTAATTAATAACAAATCTTCCATCGGTTTCTACGGGTGCCTAAGAGTCATATTTCGTCAACGCGATTCATCCTAAAAGCTATTTTTTGGCATGATGTACTACATAAAAAGTTGTATTTTTATCTCTGGAATGATTTGACGGCAAAGGAGTAATAATGAATGACTTGATGTTTAATTTGCTTGGCTTTGTCTCTTAAATTAAAGATGTTGAAATGCATTCAGCAGAAAATAAAATACGAACAATAATTATTGCTTACGTTTTGGAAGTACAAACATTCTTTAAGCCTTCAAAATGCAACGAAAAACGGAAAATCTGATTATTAATCATCACATGCAGCAATTGAAATAATTTGCCAAGTTATTTCAATGCGGTGCATATTTGTCTTCTGTCTGTAACTCATGTTAGATTGCCATATCTTCCCCATTTGTTTCCAGGTATAATGGCTAAAACTAAACTGAAAACACCTCATTATTATAGTTCTTTCTGTAATCGTGTCAAAACTACCTAATCATTTTTAGGTGACAAAGCTCCTAACGCTAAATTAATACTACTTTTACTATTTTTACACATTAATTGCTGCCAACATTTAAGTAATCTGTACAAGATTTCCTTTATAGATAATGTCTTACATTGCATAATGGACTATTTATATATAGTTATAACGTCTGGAGACTATGTGCAACTTCATTTTACCTCGGTGATGGCCAGAAATATATGCCTTTTTGTTCCTGCATTGGTTGTGACTTTTGGCGGGAAATCTCCAAAACGCCAATATTGTGCATGTTATAGGACAATTCTATTACACTATATTTAAACCACTTCTGTGAAATTCTCTCTGTTTTACAATAACTTGTAAAAACTGGAATTATATCTTATGACCTGTATTCTTTAAGTCATATTGTACGTTCTGTATAAATAGCGATTGAGCAATTCTACCCGATCTGATGTTTAAATTACGCTTCTGAAAACTATGATCGGAATCTTTTCATATGAACTAACACCATGAAATGAAAGATAAATGTAATGTTTATATATATATATATATATATATATATATATATATATATATATATATATATATATATATATATATATATATATATATATTAATCTTCTATCCTCTTTTTTCTCGTCAAAATACAGTAGATTTTATTCGGTTTTAATGACATAAATATATATACAAATCCAAATGCATACCAGTCATGGCAAAACAACCTGCATCGACATCATTATGTACTATTTACATTGCATTTATGGCGCAAAAATTCAATCTCATTGTATCAGGCAGCCTTGCAAGTATGGTCATTTATTGGATTCAATGCAGTCCACTCACATCGATAAAATAAATGGTACAGCTCCGATGACGTATACTCATGAATACTATCTCTTCTCGGTTCAGAACTGGTATCATATTGAACAGATATTACCATCAATTTCGAAATATTAATTAGGATGACAAAATTGAAAGTAAAGTACTTGGTTGGAACATTGATGACTGTTCAGAAACCTGAAATATATATATACTTTAAAAACAAATTTTAATGGTGTGAATTAAAGAATTTCTTTTCTGGAATAACATACAATCTAGCCACAGCGCTAAGTGTGCTTTTCCACAGGCATGATTTATTTATAAAGTTAAAGGTAAAGGCGATGAAGTTTTATTTCAATATATTGCAGATCTTGTAGTGAGAGATAGCCTAATTCCTTGGGGGGAGGGGGGCAACTGTATATGGAGAAGTGAGAATGCATTATTATTTCATTCCGTTCCTGTGCATTCGTTTTTACACAGTCTCATTAGCAGCTAATGTATATATTGCCATAACTGCATCAAATAGTCTGAGAAGGTACGTACATAAGATCCGCTGCCTTGTTCTATATGCAAACTGGCTACTTATTTTCGTTTCGGAATAAATAATCATAAAATGGTTACTGTCTGAAAACACCTCAATAAAGACACCTGATAATAAATTAAAACCATGAATTTAATACATTTCATAAAATATTTCGGTGAAATAATAGTTAAACTTGTATAATAACGTGGTTTGAAACTTTCCGAAATTAATTAGTGTTTCGAAATATGAAGAAAGGTAACCGTGGCATCAAAGCTTGTACTATTCAATATTCACAAGAATAATGACACTGTTTACACGAAGTGCCTTGACTATCCCCTTCCATGCCCAAACTAGCTGCTTTTCTTCTGCATGTAACATTAAACTTAAATTCATATGTAATCTGGCATATACTATAACGCACCCACTAGTTTACATAACACAGAACACACTTGTGCCAGTGAACTTGACAATATTTAACACATGGTTTTGGAAGTACAAAATGTACCACCATACGACACCAGCTTACGTCCCGAAACTAGAGTTTAGTGCATCATAAACAGGCAAACACGAGTAATGATATTCACTTGGTTTCCAATATCATGCACAGCGAACCATAGCCACAAACGGCACAATATATCTCATAGATAGATATCTCAGACCAGTCGTCTCAGTCAAGGTGTGCACGCGGTCGTAACGTTTTTAAAAAAAAAAAGTTACCCTTTTTGTCTTCTGCTGCCCTTGCCGTAGTTGTTCTAAAAGCAAACAACAACAAATGTATAAGTAAAACAGAGTAACGTATGGTCAATCCATCTTTGATAACACAGAGTAACAAATATTTAGAAAGAGACATAAACACACACGCATACGATGTCGATCTTTTTGGTATTATGCTAGTTCGTTCCACACAGCATGGTCAGTTTTATCCTATATGCAGGCCTAGAACAGTACATGTTCAGGTCAGCGTCATTGAATGTACCTAAAGCTACCTAACCAGTTTTAAATGCTTTCTATGAATTAAACTGAACTATGTTAGCTACATTTCATGACGCTGACATGCAAATTGACTCTGCTACAAATATAATAAAATTCTCAATGCTTTATGAAATGAATTATGACAGTAAACACGGATCCATGCACATAGACTATATACATATACACTTCATAGCCTCCCAACTCTCTCAACAACTACAGAAAACGTGGTAACAGACAAAAATGTGTTATATCAAACATGGCTTATTCTAATATTGGGTGATAAACATAATCTGCGTTTGGGTTTGGAACGATACAAGGAAATCCCAGTCCCGGGGTTACATTATATATGTCCTCGTGGGGTGACATATAATGTAACCCCTTGACTAGGATGCATTTGTCTCAGTCCAAACCCCAACATATATATTTTGACTGATCATGCTGAAACATTTAATGAATTTAGCTATCGATGATTCTCATCTGTGTTACATTTATATTCGTCTGTGTTTCTTCCTCAGGAAAAATAAGGATTTTCAACTGCGTTGAATCATTTTGGCAGAAACTATCTTATACTTTTGAAGTAATAAATATGATTCAAAAAGGGCTTTGCGTAACCGTTTACATGATGTTTATCATTGTAGTTGACTGACATATGGAATTCTAAAAAAAGATGTTGTTATCGACAGAACGTCGTGTTCAATCTGATATTTCCTATTCTCCGTCTTTCGCAAGCAATTATCCTGCTGCAGCTGTCAATGTTAAAGGCAATTTTAGATTCCTAATTTTCTCGTTCTGACCGCAAAAGCAATTATCTATTGAAGATTTCAGAAGACCAAGCGGAAAATGAATGCACTGGATTAAAAATGCTATAGAGAAAGGTTTTCGTTTCATGAAATATTTATCGCCTGCATTGATTGCTCTTTGCTTTTATCATTAAAAAATCACGAGGCAGATAAACCCAACTATTTTGCCAATCCTACTCGTCGAAACAGCCGTGAACAAACGCCTAATCTATAACATATGCTCAAACGAAATAGTCCTGGATTGAAGTTCTGAAAGTATTGAAGTCGCCGTTTCGAACTTTGATCACGTTTCTGTTTTTCTTGTCATAAAAGAAGGGTATATGCAACTGAACTACTTAAATATCAACAGATGGTCGAAACAAATCGCAAAACATATATAATTTTACTCATTATATAAATGTATGGCTTCCCTAATTTAATGTATAGAGGACACTAAATAATTCCTTCTCTCATATTGTATTGACAAATTAGAAAGAAAGAGAAATCCAATAGGAATCTAGTTTACGCCAAAATATATTCATAAACAAACAAGTTTTGAAAAATCATAATCATTGATATAGCGGGCACTGATGTACCTACAACTATGATTTTCAAGACAGACCGAAGGCGAGATTTATGTAGAACAAAGTTTGACCTGTACTTTTATGATTTTTTGCAGTATATATAGACAAAGTAAGCAAGACCCGCACTTTGTAGCGCACATCAGAAATACAACATACTTTCAGCTAAAAACTGTGCATCGAGATATCGCCAAATCTATGTTTGGGTTGATATAACCATTTAGTTACTATAACCGCATAACCATATAATCATATAGTCAACTTTCTTGCATTTTAATACAACATAAGTCTAGATAGCTTTATTATTGACGAATTCGAGACATGTTGAGATAACCCGAGCTCTCTTTGCGGATGGTAATATAAGGCATTTCTTCTTGAAAACGAGCTTTAAAATAAATATGTCACTTTTCAATAAAGGTTAAATTGACCTTCTCGTTGCCTTGATCACGCTCTTATGAACATAAAAAATGAATAACTTCAAGTCAAGTGTGTTTCCTTGTCCAAGGAAACATGCAATTCATCATAACTAGTAGAACTGAACTGATCCAACGAATTCCCATACATTCCATACACTTTATTGAATTTGTTTCATAGTTTTAAATATGTTGTAGTATACCAACGTTTGGCATTGCTCTAGTCAAAATATATTGCTTCAGCTTTTAATATTGTAATCAATGGTTTAGATATTTTCCATCAAATTATATATTAAATAATTGTAACAACTTTATTCCCATTTACGAAACTAGACATGACATTGTCCGTCAAGTTATAATTAATGTTAAATATCATTTCTTTTACAAAATTATTTTAATTTTAAAAATCAGATTTAATCCAATTTTTGGTTATACATATATCGTTATATATAATAACGAAACGATCGTGGTTGCACTGCTGAATATTTTGGATGCGATAGAAATTTTCGAAAATAACACGTTCTCCCGGTCATTGGGAACCAGCTCTCGGTCCTTTATGGCCACATCATATGTACAGATTTTGTTATACAACCTGCTCATTTTTAACTATGAATAAAACTGAAGTGGAAGTCAAATGAACACAGTAAAATCTGTATGACATTGTTCGATGCTGGACTCTTTCATCCTGTAACAAATCAAATTGAGTAATTATAAGTAACTGCAAATTCATTTTCTTTGCTTTGTTAAGTCAAAGGTAATTAAATAGACTAGATGAATACGCTTTTCACATTTGCTAGCGTATTAGAATTTAACAGAGACTGGCATCTGTTTCATGGAAAAACCAGTCTTCTTGGCTTGAACCCAAAGGGACCTTAAATTAATACATGCCTGTACTACCTCTAAACATTTTGTTGACATCTCATACATATAATTGATTGCGTCTACGTTTTGCATCACAAGCAGTTACATCTAATCGAATTTTAAGTTATAAGTCTTCAGTCATGACATTGCTTTGTAGATGCCCTACAATAACAACTTATAAAAATGTTATCAAATAAGTGATAAACGAATCATCGATCCCGCAAACCTTTAAGTTGTCTGTTGTTAAAGTAATAAGTTCTCAGGCTTATACGTTCGTGTTTAATTAAAATAGCCAGTCTTATTGAAAAAAGTCAAGAACCAACGATGTACATCAATTTGAAACTGACATGTTAATTTGTGATTGGGATATTGAACTAAACTAGTCATATGATGTTCAGACCACTAAATTAAATGTTTAAGAAACCACGACATAATGGTCCGTGTAATTGGTAATCATTTTCATGGCGAATAAATCCATATTGCGGACGAATCTATTCAAAGTAACAATATCAAACGCTAAATGTTATGCTGTGTAATTCTTCTTACGAACAATGCAAATCTCTTTGCAGAGAACGAGAAGAGCACTAAATTGCAAAATGAATGCTCATTCAGAAACCTATTCAATATAACGTTTGTATAAATATGATTATTTGGCAAGATGGTCGAACAAATAAAGAAGAAATCAAACAAGGATTTTATTAATTCTTTTTGTGCATTATGAGCAAGTGTAAAAAAATTATTTTGCCAGTGGAGTAGAATTTTTTTATTCTCACGAGTGTCAAAGCCTCAAGTGACATGTACAAATATTTCCACTTCATGCATTAATATATATGTGATAGTTTGAGTATATACCTCAATACCGTAAACGTTGATCAATATGATTTGTGTCCCATTCTGTTTGTGTCAATGCCGTTGACAACGTAAAAGATTTAACCATTGTGCAACATTATTCAAAATATGGAGGACAGTCACTTTCGTTTCTCTGCGTTTAATTATTTGATTACTAGTCCATATATATTTGTAGTAAACGTACGATGATGAAGCGAATATTTCTTTTTCAGATATAAGTTCAACATTATTGGAATGATGATTTCGACAGCCAAAATCCTTAAACTCAAGATTTTAATCATGTTCTTACAGCGTACTAGTTTATTTTGTCTTGTCTTGTCTTGTACATGAAACTCCTTAAAATGTTTGCGATCTAGTTCACATGTCATATGTGTTGACAATGTCTTAATTTTAGCTTTTAATCAGCGATCATCCTTGCCCGGTTTCTGTAATTTATACAAATATATGCATCAGTGTGATGATAGTTTCGCCTTAAACATTTATATATTTTGTGCAATTAATGATGTATGATGCTAATAAGGAACAATGAGTATCTAACAAAAGTAGTGGAATAGGAATCAAGATAAACAAATTCATGAAATATACTTGATTTAATTTGACGTTTGTTACTTGGCATATTTTGGACGGTGGTTTCATTGTTTCACAGTGTGCTGCTACATTTCCACGGAAGACATATTTAAGTTCGAATCGGTTTGTTTTGCTAAGAGAAAAGACGACGACACAAAATAAATAAAATATATGTGAACATCATATTTGTAATGGCATATATATATATACTAGATGCAAATTAATGTGGTATCAGTGATATCGCCGAAGCGGTGATTCTACTTTTATCGCCAATTTGATGATCGTATTTTCACACTGTTAAGTTTCAACATCCCATTATCAAAACTATAACAACCCACTAAACATGAGGGTCACAATGTTTTTATGTGGATAACTAGATTTGTCATTATTGTTCCATTTTGGTAGCAGCTGATAACGACGACGACAACGAAGAGGAATATTAATGTTAATATTATTATTATTATTATTATTATTATTATTATTAATTTTGTTATTATTACATCGTTTCAGCACGATATATTGTACCACCCGTGGTTTGACATTTTTGCCGTACTTTGCAAACCTAAACTTATCATGGTCCAGGCAATCAAAAAATAAAAGAGAAAAAAAGAACATAATAAAAATAGCACCCTTTAAATGGCCTAACCACCAAAATGATGGAGTAAAACAGTATATAATGTAAGATATAACGTAAGTTCTGTTGACTGTTTGTATCATTTGTGCATATAAGTTATACATGCATAACCTTGTTGGTGAACAACGTTGCTTCCGTACTTATCAAATATGTATCCTGCAAAGCAATGGTCAGTATGAATAAAACAGCGTGTTGCTTTTCATGCATAATCCTTCTTGAATAGTCAATGCAATCAATATAATTATGCTTCTGCGACATTCCGTCTATTCTTTCCATCAACAAGTTAATATTAACAATATGATTAGTTCACAAGGACCTGATTTTGTTTCAAATGCAGAATAAATATACTTTATTAGCATCACTCTCTCTGGACAGATTGTTCAAGGGATAATAAATCTACATTGCAGACTAATATATGTTCACTCAGTACTGTAGGAATTACTCACATTACACAAATATACCAATTAGTAAGCCATTTGTTTCCATTCAACACAATATTTGCTGAAAATCAATATTGCCTTTATCACATTTCTCTCTTGTCAAACGGAATCAACAGCAAGTATTCGTTTCAGGAAATATACGGTGGTATCTTGTTGGTTTTCCACTGTCTGGTTTTAGTAAAGAAATTGACCTGGTCATTTGCAATATTCTACTATTCACATTTAATGGACGTTGTGGCTGGAAAATATATTTCTTTGTATGGTGTTTTAAGTAATCCATCCCAAATTGCTGTTGGAGTTACTGAGTAATAAATTGTATGGCCTCTGTAGTGTCTAGTTTGTATGGATAGCTACAATTTGGTATCTGTACATACTAATATGTTGGTAAAAGAATTCGCATTACACAGATGTTCAAGCGTCAAATACAAATATTTATGATGTTGCGATTAAGCAAACTTTTGAAATGTGGATTTGTTCAACTTAGCTACTATAAATCTTCGGGGCGAAATAGAGACAGCAGCCAGTGAAATTTGAAATGAATGAATGGGCTTCCTCTTAAAGACGGAGTAGAATTTGGACTGAATGAAAACATTGAAAATGAAATTACATCAAGCAGCCTGCGTGACTGTGCTTCGACGTTAAGGTATGTGTTCACTTTCTTTGGAATTTTATACAATATTTGTATAATCCATGATACAAAGTTGCGATAGCTGTCGACACTTAACGGTAATTTTTGTTTCTCAGACACATATACTGTAATTTAATGCACGGTTGTTGTTCTCTCTTAAACCTATTACAATATTGCAAAAATCAATTAGTATTAATTAAATATGAAAATGTCTAAAAGGTCTAAAGGGCGCCTCTCTCTCTCTCTCTCACTCTCTGTTCTCTCTCTCTCTCTCTCTCTCTCTCTCTCTCTCTCTCTCTCTCTCTCTCTCTCTCTCTCTCACTTGATCATCGTAGCAATATAACGGCGAAAATTCACAAAAAGACGATCGTATAGGAGTTTAGCTGGTGTCACACGACGATGTCTCTGGATCAAAGAATAATGGAATAAAGAGAGAGAGAGAGAGAGAGAGAGAGAGAGAGAGAGAGAGAGAAAGAAAGAAAGAAAGAAAGAAAGAAAGAAAGAAAGAAAGAAAGAAAGAAAGAAAGGGAGAGAAAGGAAGAAAGGGAGAGAGAAGGAAAAAATATTATGGCCGGTAGTAATGTTAATTAAATCAGAATGATGACTCAAATCAAACTACAAATATATGAAAATATTGTAATTACCTCTAGTTGGTTCGTCATTTCGCTTAGTTTTTATTCAACACTAATTTCCATGAACCGGGGTGAGCGTTCAGTGTTCATGAAGCTAATGATGTGAGTGCAGTGCTCTACTGTCGTCATTAAAACCATATTTTATGCTTAAAGCATAATTGTATCTTGTATAGATTTAATCAATGTAAAAAACAAGAAAATTTAAGGATCAAAACAATAGGCTGATCAAGATCAAATATGAAGATGAATAGCCACAGAAGACACAGCACATTTATATAGCGGACTCACTCGGCAGGAATATGAGTAGTTCATTCACTCGGTCAGTACACAATTGTCTGAAGTCAGTCTTAACTCCTTTCACTTATGTGTATTTGCATGTGATATAAATAAAATATGCGTATAGTATGTACGCCGTATCAATTATGTACAATTGGTTGTATACATTTTTCATTAAAATTAAACTCGGCAAGCCTTGTTTCGTGTTAATGAATATATATATATATATATATATATATATATATATATATATATATATATATATATATATATATATATATCGCTTCAATTATAGGAGTTTTTTATATCATTTCCAAACGAAATAGTTGCAGCCCCACCAACTCATATCCAGTCGCTCTGACAGTTCATAGTACTAGTGTGCGGTTTGGTTACATCTGACGTCATATGGATGACTTAATTGTCCCCTGGTGATGTGATTGTACACTGCTTATTATTTTCTGATTAGTAAATAGGACATCCGAGAATGTCATCCGCTAAGACTGATGTGCGGTAAGAGAACTCATCAATTCGCATGGTGTTTAAAATGCTTGTTTTAAGATAGCGGGGTTTCAATTTCTCGTAGACTTTCCCTTTATATTAAACATTCTTTAAACCATTATACACAATTTCATTTTTGTATAGATCATTTAAGTTAAAATTGAAGAAATGACTCAGATGGACTTAATTTCGGAGGCAAGTGCTTATTACCATTTAACCAAACCCATCCGATTTCCTGATGCATTTTAATTTGCTGCCCGTAACTGATCACTCCAAGTGTAGCTATCCCAATAAAAAGAAAAGCATACGCACGCAGACAAACATATTTTTGTATATATTATATATTATATTATATTATATTATATTATATTATATTATATATATATATATATATATATATATATATATATATATATATATATATATATATATATATATATATATACAGTGAACGTGTCGAAACCGAGTGCTCATTATTTCGGAATCCCGTCATGACCGAAGTATTTTTCACAATTTTCTTCTTCTTAAATATCATTAACTCTCCCCAGTAAACCGAAACGCCTCAACTGTGAAGATCGAAACAAATTTAAATCCCAAATGTCTTTTTCATGATGAAAAGTACCTTAAAACCAAAACTCATTTCAATCCTGGACACACACTTTAGGTTATTATTTTCCACACAATAATTAAGTCAGAACCATTAATTTATCCTCGAGGTAAGACAAAAGATACCTCAACTCTAGGATTCATTTATTACCATACGGCAAAGAAATAGTTTCCAAGACTTGTTCCTAAATTAGTTTTGTTTATTTGTGTGTTATTAATATGTACGATTGTCGTAGCGTTTATGATCTCCTTTGAGCCGTAGACATTGGTTATTTTGCTTACTGTTTCGGGATAGTGAACCCCCAAGCTCTCTGGCTGATAGTCAAATTTGCCTTCGTGAATGCCTTGAAGCATATGTCCACATTTAGTATATGATTTGCATGCATTCTAATTGATAGTTACTGTTATTAGTGTTATACTTGGATATCCATCCTGATGATGTAAGTCCGTAATGAATAAAGAGCAGGAACTATTTCCCTTTCATTTTATAAACCAAGTGCAATCGATATTCGTTTCTCTTTCTAATGAATACTGATGAGATTTATTTTATTTGAAAATAGAACTGTAACATATACGTAATGAGAGTTTTAGATGTACAGTTTTACTCGAAAAATGTAATTATTGTACAAACTATCCAAATCTCGTACCATACAAAAGTATGTCAAACAAGAGAGTTACCCTTCATATTTATTTAAACGATATTTCCCGGTGACTAGATAATAACACTGCACACTGCACATTAAATCTCCTTTATGCAGATTTTTGAAATACATGTGCAAATACAATTTTGGACAAGCGATTAATAGCACATATAACATTATTATTGATTAAATTCAGCTTTAGAAGTTAAATGTTGGCAATATTTATGATTTAGAGTTACATACCTTTTCTTGCACAAGAAAATGGAAGTTATGAATGCATAATTAAACCGAGTGTGTACCTTATGTGTTAATTTTTTTGTCGTTAACAACGCTTTCCCTTTTTCACATAAGACTACTTAGGGTCTTTCTTATTGTTTTACTTATGTTAAGAAGAATTTCTTCTAAAACTATTCCAATCTTCAATCAATTAGGTATGAAAGCCTTTGGCGTTGTTTGGGATAATCAAATAGGGACAGTGAGTAATATTCCTGAAAAGGCATTTTCATTAGTTAAAGATAGACTTGCAAGATTAATATACAACAAACCTCCACCTGCTATTGTCAATAACATCATGGATGCAGCGGCAAAGCAGCAAATACGAGAATTTGTTGGTGAGCACTCATTTGCTTCTCTGTAGACAGAAAAACTAATGGCACTGGAATAAAAAAAATATCACTGCAAATATAATGGCGGGCAGTGGGCTACTTAGTCGCAGTTTTAGGCAAACAGGACAAGTAAATTACAATCCTTGGACGCGTATCAGATCCCGTATTTGCCATCGCCGACAACGTCCTTGAAAACGGATCTGTTCGTGATTATCAATGTTATTCTTATATTGTTTGCGTTCAAAATGAACTTTAGAAAAATTGAGATACAAGTTAAAGATACAAGCAGATATTTCTTTCCCGCTACGACATTTATCGAAGTCGAAGGAACACTCGAAGAGCATGATGGTAATCAATACATAGCAGGAGGACGATGAGTTTTTGTTATCAATGGACGAAACTCTCTTTTCACAGCACGAGCCATGTCATTGAAGGCAACGAAATCGAGGCATGCCTGGACATCGTTGTCGTTGCGGCGACAATTCTCGGTCTCGAACGATATTTTGATGATTATTCACTTAGTTGTCTTCCGTCAATGATGTCCGCAAAAGAACATTACAAATGATAATTTCTCAAAGAACAAGCTGTACTAGATACAGCTATTGATCCACAATCGTCCTGAATAACAACACGATTCGGTGTCGCTTTTGTTTTCCAGAGAGATAATAATCCCACAATCAATCTTAAGTCACAGCATCTTATATGGGTGATTCCGTTGTCAAACATACTTCATTTTATTTTGCAGAGGTGTCATATATAAAGCTAAACACACAGTTGTGCTAACTCAGCGTAATACTGACGATGAAACAATTTGACACGCTAAAGGTGCGCATACAGGTGTATATAAAGCGTTAAATTGACAAGATATATTAAAACAACTCATATTGTGGAAAACCAGCCGTTATTGACAGTTATGTCTTCACTAAGCTATCAAGATTCATTAGTACCTTTCATACGCTCCAGCTGTAGACTCGTTTATATGGCGAACTGCATCCCACAAGGGGTTTCAGAGCGGAGACATGTAATTATTGCGTATCAAGACAAAAAAACCGTTGAATAATCATATACGAAATCTGACTGCGTTCTGACAATTTAAATGTGTCTGATGTATATATGCGACAATACGACCATCAAGAACCATTTGAAGAAGATCTACTGGATCTTGATCAAAGTCACGTGGCAATAGTTCATGGGAAGAGATCATAGCGTCGACACGGGACTGTAGATTGTACAGCGACATTTCTCTACTTTGTATCCTGTTTACTATTTTATTTTCATCGTCTGGATTTTTTGAAACAGTTGGTGGTTAATATGCCTTTCAGAGTTCATTTATGAGCATTACCAGATGTTGTTGCGTATAGATGTATGACCGTATTATTGTCAAATAAAACAGTTCTCTTTATCGGGCGTTTGGCCGAATGAATGTTATTGACGCGAATGTTGAAACTATATAAGCAGGTAGCTTGTTGACCACGCCATTAGATCATACTCATTAGAATAAAACATGTCATGGCATCACGTAAATGTTACCCTGACACCGAGACAGATTAAACAGCTAAAATTGGCTGTTAAGAAATAATCGTAGAACAATAATTTCACTAAAAGCAGGCAAAATAAATAACGAATCAAAAAAATTAGCGCTGTCAAGCGATCTCATAAATTGTTCCATCAAAGACCACTAAAATAAAACGACATTCAAGTTAACCTTGTCAATGTAGGCAGTAAAATATATTTATAGTGTCTACCTAATATTTCTTTGTCTGCGTGCACTCCTATCGCTGATTGTCGCTGCGATGCTGTTGGTCGCAAGAGTGGCGTTAGTTGACCCTGATGAAAACTACCAGGCAAGAATAAACTTGCGGGTAAGTCGCTTTCGAAAATTAAACAATGGACGTTGGCTCTGATTCACTCCAAAGCAACGAAGTACAGGATTGATTCTCCAAGACAATTATAACAAGAACAACAACATTAGCATTGTTTGATTTTGGTTTGACCGAACATACAATAAAATGACAGATACAACATTTTTGATGTGTTTTGTTAGGGATAATTTACCATGTAGTCCACAAGTGATTGACGGAAAACACCTCGGCGCTGAAGTGTTAAAGCTTGATCAACTAAACTATGCAGGTACTCATTTGGCCTCATACGCGATTGACAAATGTAGCGTTGTTTATTTTGATTCGTACGGGTTCGTACACTCATGAAGAATTCCTAGAATATGTCAACTGTCTAAAATAACTATTTAGTAATCAACACTGCCAACGCACGTACTGATCCACAAATATAGGAGAAAGAATTTTTTGCTGTATTTGATGCAATTAGCAGGTCCTCGTTATCACCACAAGCAACGGTACCAAGATTAGTGTTTATCGTATTAATATTAAATGGTAGATATGGATTTATATAAATATGCGACAAGAGACGATCTCGCTGATCCTTTGAATCGTACTGGGATTGGTTGTTTTATCATCCGAAACGATTTATGACTGTAAAAAAGCGATGTCAGGTAGAGCGATATCGGCACTAGGATACTTTAGCCAAACTCAAGCAATCTTCATGCGATATATGAAGTTAACATTCTTAGATATTCACACCTGTCCTTGGAAACACACATAATAATATTACTTCAAAAAGAATAGTTATATTTTAAAAACTAGTGACACAATTACCCGTTTACTCGAAATAAGCAACAGTAAAATCGCAACTCTACGCGTAACAGATCACGTCAATTACATTGTCACGAATTAATTCGTCGGCGCAACAGTGACTGCTACCAACTCTAACATTAATACTCTTAAAACCGATGTACAAGATTGTGTTAAACGTTTTGCATGACGGCAATGTATACTTCGTACCGTCAAAAACCTTATACATGAATATTCGACCAACCAATGGTTAATGTCAAACTTGCCGATATCCAGACACAATTTGGCGATCTTGTTAACGTGAACAAATCAATTACAATGATTATATTAGATATAAACGCAGCACAATTAATGCTCTCAGACATCGTTAGATCAAGTCCTTAAAATACGTCGCCACCAACCAACACGGTGGTGTCTTAGAGTACAACTGGACCGACAACACGATCATAGCTTCTAATATAACCAGAGTGCGACCATAGCCGGAGCAAATCATGCGTTACATTTAACACTTGGGCATATTTTCGTGCTTCTTACAGTTGGCGAATAATTTGTACGACCCCCTTTGTAGGTCTTGGTGCGATCCATTTATTGGTATTTTCATGAGAGAAAAAACAAACGGAATTCCTGATTGAAATATTCTTGGTATAACTACAGTCTGGTATAAATAAAACCGATAACCGGACAAAAATCTAGCGTAGCGATAATAACTCATGAATCAGAACAAACGAATCCGAATTATGATGTTGATATCAATCAGCCAATCGACGATCTGAGCAGTGTTGGAATGGCTCAGCAGGTCTTAGTGCCATCCACAATAACAATTACTGAGAACAATGATAATGGAGAAGGACACGGCTGTTATGTAGGACCTGGAATCATTTACTGTATTTCTATGTTCGCGTTCAAGCATATTTGTATCTCTGATGTCGGAAGTTGACAATTATGATGTGTAAATATATTTCGAGCCCGAACGTGTCTGTCTTCTTGAGTTCCAATCACTGTTTTGTCTAAAATCCTGGTAATTTACGATGTCATATAAGTATGTTACAGAAAATGTGACATCGTTTAACAGATCAACAATGTCACATCCTTTTATATTTACATTAATCAAAGAGTTTCGTTTATTTTAAACCATGGAAAAAAATCAAGCCACAAAATTACAGCAAAAGTTAGGACGTTTTATTTACAGGTAAATTACAAATCACAAGCATTATAGCGTGGTATAATTATGATTACAATATTTTTAATTCAGATTTATCCACAACGTTGACGGATACATCATATTTAGTTGTAACGCTGCCAGGCGAAGCGTCACTGGACACCAATGATGTATCATCAGTGACGCTAGACAGAGCAAATTCAGCGACATATAATTTTTGTTATTTTCGTGCTCGCTGTCGTGATTTATATTTTACTTTCGCATTCATGCTGCTGCACTATTATATCATATTCATTCACGGTGGCGAAACAAAAAATACAACAACTTCGCACGCGTGAAGAGTTTCCAACGAATTACTCCAGTAATTTTGCAAATCATTATTCGAACAGAAGTGTATATCTGCCTGATTCTTTCCTGCTTGAAATTATACGCGTCTATGTTGATTTTACCATTGGTCAGATCTGGATGCGAGCTATATTTGTTAACCTGATAGTAGTCAAGCGCATCAATGTTTTCTTGATTCTGCAGAGTTACGTAGAAATAATATCTCGTTTATTTGAAAAAAATCAATATAATCCTAGACTGGAATTTGCTTCGCTAGTGTGTTCATATATCTATATCAATGCTACTGATTTATCTTGACTTGAAGTCGCATTATTTTCTTGCGACGTTAAATCACTGATGTTTGCTATGATCATATGATTTTCAATGTCATATAGGCATAACTAATAACTTCTGCATTTTATATCATGAGGTTCTAGATTATGCATTACATGCATTATATGAAATTTTTAATTCGGAACTTCCTAAAGTGGTTATTGCGATAACAAAAGATGTAATTTTGTACAGCGTCATACATTAAAATGATAGTATAATGTAAAAAATCGAAAAGAAATAGAAATTCATGTCTGTATATTAGAAAACACGACTGATGTGAACTATGCTGTGTAAAGTGATGTTGTTTTGACATGCTGGTCGAGTTGTAAAAAGTGATGCGACTGATCAATGTGAGCGATGTGGAAAATTACCTCTCGACTAAGAAAATATATATATATAAAACGGCCATTTAGCGCCAGACTAATTGTTTTTATATCGCGTTGACTGGCCTCACTCTGGAGTCTAACAAGCAGATTAAAAGGTTGACCCATGAATCGAAGTGCTTGAGGAACGTTTTAGTCTGCGAACTAATTAAATCCTACATTGTACAATTCGGTCTTAACTGCAAAAATCCACACAGATGAATGCTATATAAGTGTATCAACGACACCAGTTATAGATTTGCTGATGATGGTGCCGCATGTATTTATTCCTGATGGTGAATTAATCAAGAAAATAGATTGATCATCATAAATGCGTTTGTGACAGATACACGTGCATAAAATATGGTTGATACTTTGGCTGACAGAACGAAAAAACATTTGTTATTAAATCTTTCACACAACATCGCGAATATGGGTTGTGTTTGATTAAAGATCAAATGCATCCACTACACGAGGAGAGCTGACTAGGCTAGCACGTCACTGTCTTATCAAAGTCATCATTGTCACGTATGTTAACCGGAATTGATAAAACCTTATTATGAGACTTCATCTCCGGCAACCGCGGTCGTGTATGGGCTAATGTGCTAAATTAGTCTGACAAAAACAAGTTATTGTCAATGAAAACTGGCACAAAATATTGTGTAGTTCAGTGTGTTCTTGAGGATTTTTCTAACTACGTTTCGTTGTTATGGATTAACACAACAACGACATGAAAAGTAACTGCGTTGGGAAAAGGCGTCGCAGAAGAGGGGACAAAACTTAAAGTCCTTGTGTTGGAATATTGGATGAAACATTCTTATCACTGTTAAAACGATAACCTGATACATTTTATACGTGTCTGGTATATTGGCATTAAACTGATTAAATATAATGCACATGCGTTGTCAAGTGACTTAAAATTTCCAGCTCGACGAAATGCTGAATGTTTGTTTCGTGACAACATTTATACGATATAATAAAAATAGATCCGGTATCAATATGGTTGTTTAACAGCGGCGCTAAATTGGATTCTGGTCGATTTATAGAAGTATTTTCATGATTAGCTAAGATCTATCATCGCTAATTATACTGCAGGATTATCAGTAATGTAATCAAGTAGTACATAAATAATTCGAAGCCATCTCCAAACAGCTTTCTCGATGTTCAACGAGTATGTGTCGCGTATGGGCTTGGCGGTGTTTGGAATATAAAGTATGACGCCAATGATGTTGTTTCATTGGACATGCTAACTGGCTGTCGTGTTTTATTGGGCGTGGTGAATGTTCACCGTGGTTACCTACACATTAACTAACATGAGTGGTTGTTAGCGGTAATTTGCCAGATTTTGATGTAACTGGATTTGCTGAGGTTTGTCCGTTTGAATTTAACATACATGTTTAACCGGTTATTCCTGCATAGTTTGGACGCTATTTTATTCCACGTGGAAACGACGAACGCTCTAGAAATAGAGGCGGAAGTGCTTCGAATGTGTTGTTAAGATTTATGCTGAGTCAAAATAATTTGACAAGTTTAAAGATCGGCGAGGCGATAATTCCTCATAAACCCGGCGGTAGAAGGTTGGTTACCCGAATCTACCAGAATAAACCACGATTAAAATATATTTCTTCAAGGACATAGCAAGAAAAAACTTTTGGGCAATTTACCGCTGCAGCATCATCGGATTGTAGACGTTTATGGCAACAAGTAGTAAGCTACGGGGAAGATTTGGATTTTCTCACAACAAATACTACCTGTAATGGTATAGCAGCGGGACAAAGAACTATATGCTTACCAAGAGGAGAATCAATCGGGCATATACTTGCTTATTACGGCGGCAGTTACCTATAATATACTCATTTAAAATTGCCAATGACTGTTTAGGTAGGTATGAATCTGTTATTGATGATTAACATATTTTTAAGGGAAGTGGTGGAAATCGCAACTGATTCATTTTATGTAAGTAAACGAACGTTTACCACGACTAAAATGTACAATCTTTCAGCGTTAACATTTGTTTTTTCATAAACAAATATCATTATTCAATATGGTACAAAGGGATGGGACGCAACTTAAATTAGCCGTCCCCATACATGAAGCAACTATGACAACATCTTCAAAATGAAAACATGATACTAATGAAAATGACTGCATTGAGAGATGGGGCCAGGCGCAATGACAAGGATCAAGGTTTGAGTAAGTTATTGAAATCGTGTTGCAGCGTTTCTATATTTGCATAAATAATTTAAAATACGATATTATATTTATTTCCTATAACTACTTGTTTCCGCTTCAAGCTTTACTTGTCCCAAATGTTTATGAATTGAGCAACGAGCTTCCGTGCCAGGCTACATTGGCATATTTCAAAATAGTCCTGATATAAGTGAAATATAGTTTTGATCAACTTTTGCTGCCAATTTTGTATTTTAATGTTCGAAGATTGCCTATTCGAGTTCATGCTGTTTTTGAAATCCTATAAATAAGTCTAAAGGTTTTTGAGGCAAGTACTAATTCTAGCATGCGATTAGAACCCACATTTTAAGTTGGATATTATCATAAACAACTTCAGGATTATGTGCTACGTTTTTGTTGGTGAAAACCATTTCCACTTTTTAATGGGATTTGTTTTATTTCTGAATTCAACTTTAAGAGACATTGCTTGTACCAGTAATGTATTTTTAAAAAAAAAAAAAAAAAAACATTATTCACGACATGCCTTATTTCAGCATAATAAGGGATAAATAATGCAGACATGATACAACTGCAAAAAGACAGAGAGTTCATACCATCGGAAATATCGGTTATATGAAGTAAAAACAAGAGTGGCCCAAGCACGGATCCTTGTGGTCCACCAGCATTTATAATCATTTTCCATGTAAATGTTTTCTTGCTAAAGGGCTGTTTGTTTTATATTAGTTAAATACCTTTCAAACAATTTCATGAGATTACCCGAAACACTGTATTCATTCACGCCTCGGTGCCAGACCCGATCAAAAGTTTTTGATAGATCACAAAATACAATACAATACAACAATTTTGAGATTGTTCTAATGAGTTGCATATCCTCTGATACATTTCAAATGGTCGAAAACCAGTTGATGGACCAGAAATGAACCATACTTGATATTTATAAAGGACGGTTTTTTATGAAAGTAATTCTATTTTTTGTTTAAAACTGCGTCTATCAAAGATTTTTTCGACACAACAAAATACAGAGATTTTTCTATAACTGACAACCTTGTGTAGGTCACCCTTTTTCAGGAATAGAAAGAATCTGCACAAGTTTTCATTTATCTGGAGATTTATTTCTCTTCAATAGTTAATTAAAAATTATAGATATTGATGCTGCAATTGGTTCACTAACGCTTTTAAGCATTCTATGAATTATGCCATCAGGCCCAGTGGCTTGTATCAACAGAAAAGGAATTAATAATGCATATAATTGCTTTCTGGGTAACAGTAATTTCGATTAGGGTATCAGAGCATCTTTTTGGAAAATGATGGAGAAGACCATTACTATTCAATAGTTGAGACTTGTACAAAATATTCCTTTAATAGGTTAGCTTTTTCTTTTTCATCTTAGATGCAATCTGAAACATTACTTCTTGTATATATAAATGGCAGAATAGAATGTGAAGGATTTATCTTTCCCAAAAAAGAATTTGTAATTTGCACAAATGTTTTAGGAGTCTGAAAGTTGTGCATTCGCGTATTGCTTGTAACACACAGTTTCATCTTGTTTACTTTATTCCTCATTTGTTAGAATGTGTTCCCGTCGATTGGCCTGTGACGGTTGATTACAAATTTGGGTGCTGCCCCCGTTCTTCCTTATCCTTTTTAAGTTGGCAAACTGCGATTAATCTGTTGGCGAATTGTTACCGTTTCACAAAGAGTTCACAAAGTTGAAAATTCTAATATGAATACATTTATTTCGGTTTAGAGCCAAACTGGTCAGGACAATTATCTGTGGTATTCAGCCTGCTCCAAATGCATGTGATTCACATCATCAATATGTTGATCGAGAAAGCAAATTACTTAGAAGATGTTCTTAGATAGTATTGGGTTACATATGAACAGTTACGGCAATAGAAAATCTGGTTGCGTTTAAAATCTTGTCACGTTCATTGTGAAGAAATGTGTCAAGCTGTTCCAGAAACATTTATGGCAGAGTTTATACACCATTGAAAACTGGACTCCTTAAGTGTTGTATCACCAAAAAAATGTCCGGAATGGTCTGCAGCAGGAATTTTTTTAAACATAGTACGAAGAAACATTTGGATAAACAAGTCGCACTCGTATAATATTGCCTGCGAGATACTCATTGCCAGAATATTTCAGTGACAATTCCTGGATCGAAAGAAAGGCAAATATTGGTGAACGACATCCTTTACGTGTCTTTCAGTGAAGTTAAATGATCTATATCACCATGCGATGGAAAACCACAATGATGGATGCATGGATATGCAACCACAATCCATATGCAACCACAACCACAATCCTTTTTGTGGCAGATCTTACCGACATCAAATCCGAAACCAGTCACGATCATTTACAATTGAAATGAGTTTGGAATTTAGCATATTTAGATGTATCAAATAACTAAATATATGTCCCAATTATCTTGAGTCTTTTTACTGGTAATGTAACACAATACAGTCCACCACTGTGGAAGTCAATAACAAATTATCGTCGCACCACGCATGGAACATAAATCATTAAATTAAAGAAGAAACAGGATACTCGTTGATTTACAAGTTACGCCGTAATGTTATGGGTGTGTTCTCCTAAGGATTCTACATCATTTACAGTGAATTGAATTAATAATAATCAGCTTGGTCAATTACGAGACAATATTGACGGACTTTTCTTGAATGTAACCACGGCAGAGGTGATGTTATTTGACTAATTAACCGCTTATACCCAACTGTAGATGTGTACTCACGGATATTTTTGTAATTATAAAATTTTTAACGAACAAATCCGAATTGAGGGTCTACTAGATCCAGCACATAAGTTTTAGGTCTGCGTGCGGGTGGGTCTTACTGTTACACTGAGAATGTTGTTCAGCCATGCAGTAGAAACAACATCTCTGCTTGATGAAATGTTTTGGAATTTTGAACATCAAGACATCCACGTTAAAGGTTTGATTTATATTTTGGTGTCGGTAGATAAATTTGCCATATTGCCTACCACGCCAACCATTTACCTTTCATTGCAGAATCAACTTTGCGAGTTTTGCTCTTCAATTTGCTTTTTTTTCTTCGATTTTACATCGGCAACTGTAATGATGCTGTAAATTCTATTTTTTATGTAACATCCTGATGAAAACACGTAGCATCAGTTTGATTAACCGGATTCTCATCTGTATTTGGTTTATTTTGCTAATCTGATCCAATATTTATCTAATTGTGTACTTGGACCAGAATAATTATATCCGGAAAGGTGATTTTTACCTGGACATTTGCGCACGGCGTTCCAAACATTTTACCAGGAAACGTAGTATTACCACTACGGCTGTCTAGCTAATAAATGTATACATCTTACTATCGCAAAGCACGCATGCGCGTGCAATAAAATGTATGTTATTGTAATCATTGTAGTGGAATTAATTGACTGGATAACAGCTTCGCATAGAACATAATATGAACTCATCGTTATTTTACCTGCGTCAAAATTAAAGTAAGGACCTTTAAGCGACACTATAAATGCCTACAGTTAAATATTATGCAGCGCTTCCAAATTATATTTGGGCTCTATCTTTGCTTTTCCATGACCTGGTAAAACTCATCTGTTACTTACCTCATACTGAAAAGGTTCAAATGGGATAGCTTTATCAAGTTGCACCATCTGTTGATGGATCAAGGATTTTAATAAATTCATCAATGAAAACAGCGACAACACCGAAGACGAAGAATTAGTTCAATTTAACATACACATACGCGAAGCTCCATCGAGTGAAGATCCTGATGGAAATCTCAACAATTAGAGGGTTTTACGATTATGTTAAAGCATATAAGCAACCACGCCCCGCAAGAATCTTTTCAAGAGGTCGGCTTAAAAATATTGATCATCTGTGTTAAACAACAACAACAATACACTCAGATGCTTAACGTTATTCGTGATAATTTTAATTTTTAGAAGCTTTTAACGATATTAATACATACACGCTGAGAAAAATCTATTTAACCTGGATGCATGGTTCACAGCCATTTTTGTATTCCTTTGCACACGGTCGAAAAATTCACGTGGTTTGTTTCCATCAATCTTGCCGTTATCGTATGGGTATAGATCGTATAAGACATACATTTATTTACCTCTAATTTGATTTTCAAAACAAGCACATCGGCATAAACAAATACACACACCCGGAGGGAAACTTTTGCTTTTTCTATAGGGGTTATTATGTGCTCTCCACTGTCTATTTTCTTCTTCTTTTTTTTGACATCACCGGCGCTAGAAATGGTAGGACCACCCTTTATGCTTTGATATACAAATATAAACACATATCTGATGAAACATTGTGTTTTCATATGGAGGTTTTAGGATGTTTTTCACGTTTTTTATATGCCGGACCCAAAACCACCGGGCAGTTCTTATCGTCACTCTTGCTTAAACATGTAAAATTTTATCTTTTGCCAAACATGCCACAAGTTAGTAGATCTTTGTTACAATTTGACTTAATTCTATATTATAATTCTTAAATACCAAAGGGAATGTTCGTCTGATCGAATATAGACTACTATATCCCAGTATATATATATATATATATATATATATATATATATATATATATATATATATATATATATATATATATATATGATCAAACACATAAAGGCTCAGAAATAGGGGGGTCAGCGTCCTGGCCTCCACCACTAAGGGATCTAAGTGTTACCAGTTGTTCTTAGTTCTCTTAAATGCTCCCGTTGTATACTTAGTCGTGTTTTATATCTTTAAGTAGTAGCTTATATTTGCAGGGTTTGGAATTCGTTTTAAAAAATTTCATTATAACCATGTCCTATGGACCTCAAACTTTCAAAATGGCCTATAGCTCTCTCTCATACACGTTTCATTACATATGTATGATACCTAACAACTTCTGAAGTAAACTATTGACATTGCGTAAATTAGTTCTGCAACGACTCCACTTTTGCTGCATACTTTAGCAAATAATTTAAAATAGCTCCATATATGTTCACACGTGACATCTATTTTCGTCCTGTTATGCACAAATACGTGTGCAACTCTCTTGCAGTACTCATATAATTCAGTATTGTATCAGCAACATTAATGTGTTATTCGGAGAAATTGTTAGGTTCAATCCAAATGCTGGTCAGATTGCGAATGTGCTTTCATCCATGTTAACATTTGTTCCACAATGGAGACTTTGTATTGGTTGTGGATGCATGCGTTACCTTCCTTCCCATGCAGATGACATATGTTAATATTGGAGAATTAAAACATAGTTAATATACTTGTGTAAATGTTTCTTGTCAAGTGATTTCCATATCAAATTTACTTCTCTAGGACAGCATTTTATTCACTGTTATTGTCGTTTAACAAAGGGACGGGCGATTTGGTTCCCAAAGTCTAAGAAGACTGCAAAATGATAGGTATAGAATTTGCAGGACAGTGTAAGCAAGAAATGGTTCTTCTATGTGTTCGATCGTATTTTATTTACTATTTTATTTCACACGCATTATAAAGAGAAATAAAGTATGCATAGTTTTTGCCGTTAATAACAGGACGTGTTTCTTTAAAGATTAGAAAATCCTTTATAATGTGGCCTTTCAGCAGCAGAGCAGAAACCGTCCCCTGCTGTTCTTATTGGTTAGGTACAACTTTTTATAGAGATATTTAGCCACCTAACCTGAATGATCATACAATAAGACACGCTTGTATTTGGACAATAAAATTATTTCTTGAATGTAGAATAAGATTTATCAAAATATTTTCTATGAACTTTATTTTGTTATGGCATGCAAGGATCACAGGAAAAGCAGGTGTAGAAAATCTAAATCGCAAAGCGAGACACGTTTCATTCAATCTGAACTTTAATCCGCAAACATGGAAGAAAATTACAGGCGCTGTTTGCCTTCATATCAGTGAGTCCAACATTCAGACTACTGTATATTTCTGTTAGCTGAATGAAGTGCTTGACTTTGGAGGTCGTTCTTTGATGTTTTAGAATAGTAACCAAATAAATGTATTAATATATATATATATATATATATATATATATATATATATATATATATATATATATATATATATATATATATATATGTATATGTATATATAACAAGCCTTTAGATCATGCTATTTCGAAACGTGTATCGTCTTGGTGCGAAACAACGACCAATAAGGTCACTCACAGACGGTTGCATGTGACGCAAAAAAAACTCACAGGGCTACTGAACCAATACTGATATTATACTGAATAAACAAGTTATATTTATTGAATGGTCGTTACTTCCTTATCTTCCAGCAGTACTACGCTAACGTGAAAACTAAACACGATCACCAAGTCAGGGTTGCATGTATATAATACGTATATAGATGACCTATGTTTTCTAACATCATTTTAAAACATATTCCACATCGGAAATATAGACTCATTTTCCAAAAGCGATATGCGTGCTCTGTGCTGTTTATTATACTGAAAGCGGAAATATTTAGAATTTGCTTTCGTTGCAAACTACGGTGAATACTAATATCTCAGTGGCGTAAGTTTAACTTTCAAGCAGATAACAAGTATCTTAATTTTTTTCATAAAATATACACATATATTCCTTACGAAAATGAACTCTTGGGGTTAGGTTATTATGAAACGGTAATGAATGCCATGGTATTATCCTCAATCATATTCAAGTTTTATCATATCCTCTCGCAGAATAAGTCTAGTCGCATCCTCAACTAAATTCAAGTTTGATCCTCTCCTCTCACAGAATAAGTTTAGCCTTATCGTCATCTAAATACAAGTCTGATTATACCTTCTCCAAGAATAAGCCTAACCGTATCGTCAACCAATTACAAGTCTGATCCTATCTTCTCCAATAACATGTCTAGGCGTATCATCGGTAGACAAGAAGTCTTGAAATATACATTGGCGAATAGTTCAAAATTCAAAATATTTAATGGATGAGTATTTCAAACTGAAAGAGATTAATTATTTTAGTGACAGAACACATTATTATGCATCCATTTTTGCATTGTGATAAAATATCTTCACATAATTGTCCATCAACGCATGTGTCCTATGGTCATGCCACCCCACCCCCACCAGCACCCTTCTGATTTAGGACGCTAACTGCGCTACCAATTACGATTATTATTATTACAGACTGAGTAACTTAAACTCTGACTTAACAAATAGCTCACCAGAAAATGAGTGTATGAAGTACTGGGGTTAAAACGAGCAATCATCCTAGTCAATTATACATGCGAAGATATGTTTTGCATTTGATTTTTAGGGATACATTTTAATTTTAAGTTCTATATCCAATGAATGACAATATATTGAAATCTATTTGAAGTGGCAATCATTAATTGCATATTTTATATTTCGCATGATTACCAAAAATATAGCTGAAAGAAAGAGTAGAAGAAATTGTCAGCATTGGATTCTCATTCATTATTCAGTGATATTTATTATTTAGTTGCATATCATTGACGTACATGTATACAGTTAATGTTATGCATTTTATGTTGTGCTTAGTGTTTTTATCAGGTTTCGTTTCGTTTGTCTAATGATTTTTTTTAAAGGTTTTGTGCCTTTGAAAAGTGAATCGATAGATTACGAAAGCTCTCTAACGGGTTTCAAGCTTGATATTTTCAGTGGTGTTTACACAGAGAGCGTCTGTTATAGTGATTGTGTTTGGACAAGCATTATATCCAACCGGAAACTTGTTTAGATGACAAGCAATACTTGCTCGATACTTCACCAGGTTTATGGAGGCTGATATAATGGAAGTAACTTTAAGTTGTTATTGACATATAAATTTCCCAGTGGCATTTAGACTACAAGATCATATCTCATTTAATGCCTCTCAGGCATGCAACATAGTATTTATGGTTCTAAGAGTTAACGGCAAATTTTAGCGATCCTTTTCTAAGTTGAAAAGCTTTAGACGAATTACGATTCATAATCTAGTCATCAGATTTTAAAATCATTTCTCAGGCCATATGTGTGTAGGCAGAAGACAATTTCGATAAAAGGTAGTCACGCTACATTTTTAACAAGGATTAAGTACTGATATCTTAAGTAAGACAATACATGTCAGAAAGTATCTCTGCAATGCATGGTAAATTATGCGATCCATGGTCAGATCATTTTAATTTCTAGAGGTTTTATAATTTTCTACAAAGTAATAAACTTTTTGTCTTATGCAATAAATATCACTGCAACGGAAATAATGACACGTACTTTAACGTGTTTTTGACATGAGGTTTTTAGATGAGAAAGCTAGGCCTTTTTGCTTTATGCCTTTGGAGTTAGTCGGCTATGTACCGAAGCACTCGTTTCGTAAGGAACGTCATATAACTTGTATTTTGGCATCACCAGTGCTCACAGAGATAAAACCTCTAGTAATGAGTTCTCGTAATTGAACAACACAACTTAAGTCTATACCTCAATTTTGTATCCAGCAATTTGATTGACCGAAATTCAACTCACACTTAAAATTGGCGAGTCTAATTGTATAAATCTATACCGAATTAAGACTTAACTGATGTAAAAATTGGGTAGAGTTTACGAAACTTTCTCTGGCCGTGTACTGAACATTTCTGATACGATAAATCAATATAAAAAATGACGATTGGTATTTTGTAATGACAAGGTGCCTGTGAACACTCATTTTCATTGCTTATGAAATATTCCGCCATACGTTGAAAGCAAAAGATCTGAAATAGTTGTAACCCTCAATATTTCTTTGCTTTAAAAGGTAGATATCGGCTATATATTTAAACAAATAAAGTAAACAAAATCTCATTAAACCTAACTTAAACGGTCTTCATATGGTTATACCATTTGGAGTAGATGTTGGCATATATATTATATTAGCATAAACGATCAAGCGAAACAGTAGATGCTGGCATATACATTATACGCGTGGGTTCCTGCTAAGTCGTTCTTCTGTGTAACTCTTAATGTGGTATTTCTTGATATCAAACTTAACTTGTCCTATCAAAGTTAAATCGAATAATTCGAACAAAATGTGAATTAAGTCAATCGAACGGTTAAAAGCATACATAAGTGAGTCTGGCAACATTTTGGGGGTGAGGTGTATAAGATCAAATGTGTCAGATACACTATAAGCTTGACACCATTTTGGTATTGATATGTCTAAGATTATCTATCACGAATAATACCATGAATTGAGAATACTGCAGCTCTAAATAAATTATATCAGCTAACGCAGTGTTTTGGCCTAAGTGTTGAAATTATTCAGTACACTGAAAGAGTTTATCAGTAAAAGTAATTTCTAAATGTTCTGTAACAGCAATAATAACGTTCATCTTTGAGAAAAAATAAATGAACTGAATGCACGCAATTTACATTTCATTAGCTTACTTTTGGGTTTCACCTTGAAGAACTAAATTTAATAAATCCGTTATATATATATATATATATATATATATATATATATATATATATATATATATATATATATATATATATATATATATATTTATATTTGTGTGTGTGTGTGTGTGTGTGTGTGTGTGAATGGATGGATTGATGGATGGATGGTGATAGATAGATAGATAGACAGACAGACAGACAGACAGATAGATAGATAGATAACTATATATATATATATATATATATATATATATATATATATATATATATATATATATATATATATATATATATATAGATAGATAGATAGATAGATATATGGATGGATGGATTGATGGTTGGATGGATGGACGGGTGGGTGGGTTGATGGATGGATGGATGGACGAATGGATTTGGGTGGATGGATGGATAGATAGATAGATGGATGGATGAATAGATAGGTAAGTATGTATGTAGGTAGGTAGGTAGGTAGATAGTTAGGTTGATAGAAAGATAGATAGATAGATAGATCCTTTAAAATGTGTCTTAATCTATCTTAATTTATATATTATGATCTATATTTCTGTATTTGCACCTACCAAAACCGGTACAGAAGGTACATGTGCATACTACGTTTAAACTGGAAGTGCTTTCCATTATAATAACCATATGAACAAGTCTGTGCAATTTTTGGAAAGAGAGCTTTATACCTTTGTGAACTTGATATTGCACTCAAGTGAAAATGACTGCCAGAGATAGCGAACAATTTGGTGTTGTGTAGTGAACATGGCCGTACAATTCAGTACAAAAGGAGCTGCACTTTAGTTAACAAGGTTGTGCCCTATGGTAAATATTATTACAAGGGTACATCGGCATAAATCAATAGTTGGAGATATATTCAATTTACTTAAGTACAGACTATTTATTTCAGCCGGAACAAGATCAAACAAGGGCATCGAAAACATAATTTATATCATCCGAACTGTTTCATCTCACATGTATCATTTAAGTGTATATCATATATGTCTATTTTGTTAACCCATCTTCGTACCTTTAGATTGTAACAATTTTCATGATTGCTGCTATGTTGTCGTGATTATTATGACGATAATGATAGTGATTACCATGAAGAAGATTACATCTCTATGCCAATCATCGTGATTATCGTCATTGTAATAGCTGCAATTTAAAACTTTATATTCATGTTCATATTCACATTATTATTATTATTATTATTATTAGTAGTAGTAATAGTAGTAGTAGTAGTAGTAGTAGCATTAGTATTAGTAGCAGTGGAGGTTGTCTTGATGAATGTCGTATGGTATTTTTGTTAGCGTTGCTAATTTGAATGAAATTATCTCAAGTACATTATATATATGATATTGATTTTTCTGGTGGTTGTGGTGCGGGAGAAGCTGCTAACTGTTACGGTCATCTCTTTTATTGATATTTCTTCAAAAAATATTAATTTTCCTTTAATGTATGTATGTATGTATGTATGTATGTATGTATGTATGCATGCATGAATGCATGTATGTATGTATGTATGTATGTATGTATGCATGTAATATATTCATTTTGTATTTATATATTCATGCATGCACAATTTATCTACTATACCACACTACAATACATACTCGCGGAGTGGTAAAATAATACACAGTGCTCAAAAGTCTCATCGTTACGATATACCATTCAGTTTTGTCTCCCCTGCGCTTCGCCACTACTGTATTTTATTTTTATCCATGCATTGGTATTAGTGGCGTGCAATGTGTTACCTATTTCTGATAGCATTGTTATGTTGATTAATGGTCATATTTACCAAAGACATTTAATCTAATAAACCAGATTTGGATGATTATGTTTACAAATTAGTATGTACAGCATGAACAGGTACTTGAATCATACGTAATATTGAATAATTCGCGCTGAGATATAATTTGTCCTCATAAACTGTATACTAATGAACAACCAAGGGGATATTTCAAACGTTTCTATTTTACTAACTAATTTTCAGTCATTTTATGCACAAACATTGAAGGTAATAATCTTGTAATGATTCTGAAAACGAAAACTAATGCTGGTGTCATCAAATATAACAGGGCATGCAGTAATTTTAAATTTGAGGGAAGTTAAATCACGTGAAGTAAGAATAATCTTGTTTTGATAACTGAACATGGGCCCTTGCATTATATTTTCTTTCAAACACATGGTTAAGAGTGGATACTCATCTTTCTAATATCCAATAATTGAACTTTATATTTCACATAACGCAAGCATGGTCACTATGGCCTAAAGACAGTCTCACATATATACAGCTTCATGAATACATGTATGAAAGTATGTATGTATGTATATATGTATGTATGTATGTATGTATGCATGTATGTATGTATGTATGTATGTATGTAGGTATGTATGTATGTATGGATGGATGGATGGATGCATGAATGCATGTAGGTAAGTAGTTATGTATGTATTTATGTATGTATGTATGTATGTATGTATGTATGTATGTATGTATGTATGTATGTATGTACGTACGTACGTATTCATGTATGTATGCATGTATGTATGTATGTATATATGTACGTACGTACGTATATATGCATGCATGTATATATGTATGTATGTATGTATGTATGTATGTATGTATGTATGTATGTATATATGTATGTATGTATGTATATATGCATGTATGTATGCATGCATGAATGCATGTAAGTAGGTAGTTAGGTAGGTATGTATGTATGTATGCATGCATGTATGTATGTATGAACGTACGTACGTATACATGTATGTATGCATGTACGTATGTATGAATGTATGCATGTATGTATGTATGTATGTATTTACGTACGTACGTATGTATGTATGCATGTATGCATGCATGAATACATGTAGGTAGGTAGTTATGTATGTATGTATGTATGTATGTATGCATGCATGCATGCATGCATGTATGTATGCATGTATGAACGTACGTACGTATACATGTATGTATGTATGTATGTATGTTTATATATATATATATATATATATATATATATATATATATATATATATATATATATATATATATATATATATATATATATATATAGAGAGAGAGAGAGAGAGAGAGAGAGAGAGAGGTGCATGTGTGTATACCCAGTACATTTTCTATATGTTGTCTTCTGTCGTTGTCCAAATGAATTCATCTCTTCTAATTAGATTACGGACATTTCTTGGCTTATCAATTGGTTCTTTCAGAGTGTGACTTCAACGTCTTGATATTTTAGTAAATGTTCAGCTTTGTAATTGATCTGAGGGGGAAAATGGATTGTTTGTCTATCATATTTGGTCAACTCCATGATTATGTTTTTCCCTACCATGGTCGTATATATGCAACAATATAGTAAGCTCTGTTCACTGTGTAAAGTGTTTCTCAGACACAACCTTAGGCTACATTGCAAGTTTTAATAATAATATTATGTGACAGTGTTAACATTCTGATAATCGATAATCAACAAAGATACTAGTTCATCTATATCGTATGGTGTGGATAAGGGGCAGATGGACATGTTTGCCAAGTGTGCTCAGAACATGTATTAAACAGTTGATGGATTGATTAATTCCAATCAAGTTTAGTTCATAGTGTGAAGTCCTACCTAGCGCAGTCTTTATCAAACAGTATCTGCTCCATCGTAAGATAAACCCGGAGTAATAAAGCATATGCGTCATGAAGGTATGCAATACATTTTCTTGTAAGTCCAGAACTAATCTAAGCCCATTCGCATTGAATGATTTTGACGTAAGCAATAGCAAAGCCGAGACAACCTGTCAAGTGCCCCCTATGGAATTATTACTAAACCCGGCGAAGGCCGGACAAATAAAAGGTTAAATAACTCCTAGCACACTGTCAGCAAGCCGACGATCATGGTCTATAAAATATAAATAGAATAAGATGAAACGTAGAACAATTTAATAAACTATATCACGGTATTCAACAATTACAGTACAATTTTTCAATGCAATTGCTTCAAATCAATACAAGATCTATTCAAATCGACAGTTATTTCATCACGCGAAATTAAATACGAGAGTGTTTCCTTCCCGTGTCCCTTCTTTGTTACTTATCTATAGCTTCCGTTTTGCATTCATTTGTCGGTACTTCCGGTACTATTGTTTCCGTCTCCGGCTTTGCGCCTTCGCACAAGGGCCTATTATGACGGCCCTCCACGTCTTCTCCTCTCTCTAATCTTACGTTTGCGTCCTGTAGATTAGAAGGGACTTATAATGTTGCCTTATTGTTCAACCACAGGAGCATTATTACATTCTCTTTGACCTTTCATCAGCATAATTGCAATTAAATCATTAGGTCAACTCATACACTGAAATCTAAGTATTCAATAAACGCTTGTTTCATAATAAAGGCTTTAACTACAACATTAATATCACCACGTCTGATACATTCAGATATATCCCAAATTCTCTGTATAGTAAATTATCAACATCAACAATATTCCGACTCATTTCCTACCTCACAAATTATAAGAAAACACATTGAAATATAAACTGCCTAATTATAAATGCACATGGCCAACAATGCCTAACTCTGCACAGTCCACAACTATATATTTAAATACAAACATATACAAGGTCTAACAATACTCTCTATTAAATTCAGTTCTGTACCACGACGCAACATCGTAGCAGATTACACCATCCACTTCGATTTTATCCTAACTACTACACCTTGAATATTGCTAATTTCCTATACGCTACATTATGCCGTGTTGAAAATTAAGCTATACATAGAATATAAAATTCTACTAAATTAAATACACATAATAACGTACGAATCTTACGACACCTAGTTAGGAAAGTAAGACAGATTCGAGCGAAGATATTATATATATATATATATATATATATATATATATATATATATATATGCTTGCAGAATTTAAAAAATAACTTCACAAAGATTTTAAACGTTTCATATGAAAGCAAACTATTTCTTAGTTAAATTGCATGTTAATGACCCTCTGATAAGTATGTTCTACCCACCAAGCGATTCACCACTATTAATCTAATAACAGTTACACCACCAAGCACGCCACCACTATGAATCTACAAACAGTTTCACCACCAAGCAAGACGCCACTATGAATCTACAGTTACACCTCCAAGCGAGTTACCACTATTAATCTACAAACAGTGGCACCACCAAGCGAGTCACCTATATGAATCTACAAACACTTACGCCACCAAGCAAGTCATCACTACAAATCTACATCAAGACACGAGTATTTGGAAGTTTTCGAAGAACATTAGCACAGCTTAATCTGCTTCAAACCTACAAACTAAATTCTAAAGCAATATATTTTGATGAGGCATTCAGCGTACGATAAGCATAAAATGGGCTTCTGGTAATGAAAATAATTTCCCATAGTGAACACTGGTGTGAAATAACCTCATTACAGAAATCGTGACGAGACTATAGCCTTTTATATTCTTGCTTCAGAATTATTGTTATCATCCACAATGACGCCTCTGCAGTTAGCAATTCAGTTTAAAATGAGTCTTTTATTTCAAGCATATGGCAGTTATTTGCCTTCCGATAAAGAACTTCCGTTTGCCGATAGTAAGGAAATGCAGTCATTGTGTTGATTGACTGAACAAAAAGTTTATTTCTTACACAGATATTTGCATTTGTAATGAACACTTGATTAAAGAGCAGACATCTGTTGCAAACTTTCAGACCGGATATAAAATCATTTGACTGTGTATTACATTATGCGTCTTTATTTATCACGGATATAGACGCCAAATATATTATAATTATTTTGTAAATCATTTTGCATGTTGCATTACTAAACTTTCTAATTCATGATAACTACTAGGGTATTGTAGGCAAGTCCAGTTTTGTCCTTTGTTCCCTCAACCTTATCAAACGTTTTACTAATGCAGCTATAAAAATATCAAACGTTTATTATGAGTGAAGACGTGTGTGTCTAAGACTGTACATGCTAATAAAAGTGTTGCGGTGGGAGTTTTACATCAACTAAAAACTGACTCAACAACAAATCGTCGTATCACACAGTCACAGTAATAAATATAGTTGTTCCCTAGTCTCGAAAACCATTTAAAGAACGAGATAATGTTAAACCCGATTTCTAAGTGCATTGGTCCGATGCAACATTCTTATCCTTGATTTGTCATCGTAGGTTGTGGATCGGATTCACACTCCCTGACCACTATAGTTTATCCTGCAATATCTGATCAATCCAACGATGCTTTCCTGATCGCTCTGGCATCAAGCCATGCGAGTCAAGCCCAATGGTAGTCAAGGCTGATCGTTCTGGCATCTTGACATGCGAGTGAAGACCTATGGTAGTCAAGGCTGATCGCTCTGGCATCATGCTATGCGAGTCAAGACCAATGGTATTCAAGGCTGATCGTTCTGGCATATTGACATGCGAGTGAAGACCAATGTTAAAGGCTGGTCGTTCTGGTATCTTGACATGCGAGTGAAGACAAATGGTTGTCAAGGTTGGTCGTTCTGGTATCTTGACATGCGAGTGAAGACAAATGGTTGTCAAGGCTGGACATTCCTGCGTCTTGACATGCTAGTGAAAACAAATAGTAGTCAAGGCTGGTCGTTCTGGCTTCTTCACATGTGAATGAAGACAAATGACAGTTGTGACTGCTTAAATGCACGAACGTAATAAAGTTGTCGGATGAAGATCATTTGAGTGAATGTGTCTCCTAGAGTACTGTTTTACCGGTATCCATTAGCGCATTATACAAACAAGTCCACATACCTAGTCATGGATCACGTATACACATCATTCATCACAAATAGACAATAATCAGATAAACCCACTCTTTATGTTATGGCTTTTCCACAAGCCTTTAAATGTTAGCAATTTACCATAAAGCTGGATTTATTTCTTGCTGCAGATACTTCGGATTACGCCATTGTTGGGGCTTTTATCACCGACAAGCCTCCTACAGCATTTGCTAACTGAAAATAATCTGGTACAGCGAGTCAGAATAATAAGATATTTCCATCTTTTATGCAAGTTTCAGTTTTATGGCTTATTTTCTTAACTTTTTAGCTTGAAAATTGGGATTAAATTTCGGTTTTGGTTTTCGGAGTCGACAGGATGTAATGTAATGGTATAAATGTTGATATTAAAGATCCCAAATTAATCTCAACCTTGTGGTATTACTTTGTGACCTTGTGGTATTAAGATATATCGAAATGTCAGTAAGTCAGTCAGTTAGTGCATATATATATATATATATATATATATATATATATATATATATATATATATATATATATATATATATATATATATATATATATATAAAGTAAAATATTCATTTTGATCCTGATATATGACCAGCTGACGTTGACAATTTAAGCTACAAAGTGATCACACTTTGAAATTGTAAATGAATTATCTATTTTACGTGGAGAAGTCATGAACTAGTAGCTCGAGATTGAGCGGATAATAACAAATCGGCACAAATATGCATTTTGTTTTTTGTAAAATGTCATGGTGCAAAGAGACAATAAACGGCGGGAAAATATTGACGATGGCTTCTCTATGTCACAAAAGATCAAAACATGTCAAACCATTTCTAATTTGCATTATGTTATGTGGCAAAGAGATACATTATTTTGTATTACCTGCAATTATTATCTAACAAAGGTCGACTAATGATCACATAAATCAATCACAATATTCTGTACAATGACCTTTAAAACAAACGTCTGTGATTAATTTTCGTTACTGGAAGGACTTGATCTCTTAAAACTTAATGTGAATGATTCGCAGCTCTAATTATATGCATAATATAGTTCCCTGCATTGCTATTCATGATTGCGTTTAATTTAGTAAAACTGTTTTAGTTACGATCTCTGTTTATTAAACGTAAAACAATTCGTTTCCGAAAAAAATATTTACAAAATAACTAATACTCTAAATACGGGAATAAGAAATACATTGTTACTGCCGTTATAATGAGGCGTACAACCGTAAATGAACCAGGAAAGTCAAGTTAGGGCTCCAACTAAATTCGACGGATAACAAAAGTTAGAAATAATCAAAGGAAGGTAATCTGCATGAAGATTATTACATTACCCGAATATAATTGTTTTCATTTTAAAATAATTCTCAGTAATGAAGCCCAGAAACAGCGAATCCGGCTTCAGAATGTCAATTCAAAATCATTTATGCCCTGAGATAAATTTAGCGTAACTACTAATGGTCTTGATATATTTAACTGAATTATTATGTTATCGAGAGTGTTTTTGATTGCAATACGTTTTGCTTTAAGGAACAAGAAATGTCCACTGGTGGATTAACTTGATATTTGCTAATTGCCATCAATGCTTTCTTTGAAAGGAAATGGATACTTGCCTACAGACTAAGGGTTATAACTACACTACATTTTTCGTTTTCATTTTGAATCGCTCCTTCTAAATGTCTTCAAACTTAAATTATCACAGCTGCACTGTCACCAAAAACTACTAAATCACATTACTTATTTTTGAACGGAACGAATATAAGATTATCTAAATTAAAAGCTGCCGACACAACAATCCATCAGGCGTTATCAGGTCTGACCGAGACAAACATCCCTTGAAAGACTATGCATAGTGGACCAGTCAGTGAGAGAAAGCTACTGTTATGACACAGCATCTTGCAGGACCGAATCGGGAAGGTATTTTATTTCGATAGACATAAGCGAAAGGATGCTGCATTAACGACATTGTAATCCCATAGGTAAAAAACCCACACTAAAACAAATAGTTGTGTGCTCTCAAAGTATTAATGAATTTCGTTTGTATTCAATACAAGCCAAATCGAAGAATAATTAATCACTATTATCAGCAATATTGCGGCAATACTCGCTATTTACTTGACGCGTGGTCTGTTTTAAAATATTTACTTAGCAAATAGGTGACAGTTTAAACGATAAATACAGTGTATTGCTTTTGCCCTTTGTGTTATATTTATTTTTAGAAACTGTTGATTTATGTCTAGAAATAAACGTTTAATATATGTGATAGCAGCGTTAGTAAAACGTTTGATAATGCTAGGGAAGAAAGGACAAAGTTGGATTTATCTACAATGAATTCTAAACGGGATGCAGCCTACTGTTGATCTGTTTGTCCTTATTTTAACGGTACTTTTAGACACTACTGGCAATATTTTCATACCAATGCTTTTGAATAGTTCAGACATTAGAATGACACTTGTGTCAAATGCTTATTTACAGGGGTATTTTTCAAACTTTCTTGAAAGCATTTTACCTTCTTTGAGATTTAGGTACACAAACAAACCAAATGCATTACATTACAATCATGTACACGTTGGTACCAATGAAGTTTTATAATTAAGACAATAAAGAAACAAACAAATAAATACACAAATAATCATGCATCTCTAATATTTTAAGATCCACATAGTTTGATCTTTACATCTGTACGCAACAGTCAATGCATCATAAATAAATAACAACAAGGGGACGATATTATAAGGATGCATATATAAACACCTACGTAGTTACTTCACTTGTGTCAAAAAATAGCAATGAAGACTTTTTACGCAAATATATTTGTTTCATATTTTTCGGATTTGTGATTTTACCATATGGAATAAATACAATAATTGAAATCATTGTTTATATATAAAATCTTCACTATGTCATTTTATAATGTTATCAGTAAAAGTCTGTGTTACACGCAAACCTAGACATTGTACGACCTTTTAAAACATTATATTTTTTCCATCTTTATTCTCTGTATTTGTGTCCTTATTAGCAAATGTAAACTGTGCGTACAAGTTCTAAAATATATTACGATAGATGTAAGATTGGTAATGCTCTGTATCATATCTAATGAAGATACAAAATATTTGCAAAGGTTTTATATGATAATTTATGTATGAAATAGAAGTCCTACACAGAGAAAAACAATGCTCACATAAGCAGAATTTGCAACTGTATTATATTAAACCAAGACTGTATTGCCACTAACAAATCCACATGTATTTATAGTTTTGTCTCTGTGATGTTTATTTCAAGATGTCAGTTATATTTGACTAGTGTCTGCAATCCGCCATAAACAAGATTTAAAATATAGCATCATCATTGGCGGCTCAGTCTAGAGACCATGCGAGTAGCGCCCTTAGAGTATCACCCATCCTTGGGGTTTTGGCAACGTCTGCCGTGGCTGTGCATGTCTATTGCTCGAGTGACAGTCCATATTTCAGTTGGTACAGACGTATTTGGAAGTTCGAGTTGCTGTGTTTGCTGCCGAGCTCTACGTTCTCTCAAGTTTCTCTGCCGCCAGCTGGTCTCTTCTCACGTTAACGACTGTTATGCCCTTACGGACCGTCTGTATCCAGGTGCCTCGTTCCTCGGATGGCACTTCCCAGCCGTCGGGTAAAATGTCGCATGCATTCATGTTCCTTTTGCACACATTCTTGAAAAGAAGTGAGGGGACGCCAACTATTCTGCTTCCAGTAGCAAGATGTCTATACAAGATGTTATTTGTCAGCCTCCCATTTTCCATGTGTCGGACGTGTCCCAGCCATCGAAGGTATCTTTGATTCAACAGGGAGTACATTCTGAGGATGCTTGCACGCTGAAGGGTATCGCTGTGTGGGACGCGGTCTTGCCAGCTCATTTTCAGGATGCGTTTTAGGCACGATATAGAAGTTGGGAGGAGTTGAGCCGACGCTTTTGTCTCATATAGGTGCTCCAGGTCTCACTTCTTTATCCGAGGGTGCTGAGAACGCAAGCCTCGTAGACTTGAATATTGGTTTGTTCTCTCACTGCATTGTTTCCCAACACCCTCTTCGTTAGCCGTGCAATGATGGTGTTTGCCTTTGTATGCCTTCTGTCCAGCTCCACATCAAGCGAGAGAGAGTGCTGCTGATGGTTGACCACAGGTAAATAAACGTGTTGTCTGAGTCCAGGGTGACACCGTCGAGTTTGTTCGAACGGTCAGTAATGGCATCTTGCACGCTGAAGTTAGTCTTGTTCAGACTGATGGTATCATCGAAACGGTCTACAGCACGCATGTCTGCTTCACGACGATGTTTATAGAGAAGGACCCTGATGATGATCCATCGTACAGGACTGTTCCTTCATATCGTAATAGAAAGAAATTATTATACTGCATATATTTAATGGGAGGGGGGTAGCTGATCTGGGTGAGAAGTTTAAATAGGCCCTGCTTTCTGATCGAGCTGTTGGCCTTAGTGAGGGCGGTGAACATCACGAAGAGTGGCTGACCTTGCCCTTCGCTCTTCTCTTGGAGTCGTCGGAAGGAAAAGATCATGTATGTTGTCGACCTGCCTGCTCTAAAGTTGCACTGAGAAGAGTCAAAGGACCATGTTCTAAAGACACAGAGGATCAGTGTTATGGGTAGCTGTGCGAACAGATCTAAGAAAGCCCCAAAAATGAGCCACTAATCCTCCTCTGCGGCTTGAATGGCAGAATAGGTGTAAACCACGAGTCATGGCCTACCTGCATCATACATCATCGCACTGGAAAGACCAACGAAAACAGCCAGAGACTGCTAGACATGTGCACCTACTATGACCGGTGCATTACAAACACCTCCTTCAAGTGTAAGCCACAACACAAAGTTCCTGTGACACTCCTCAGATCTCATCGCTGGCACCATCTTGATTTGGTCATCACCAGGCGCTCTGCACTGAACAGCGTCCTCTCCATCAGATGCTACCACAGTGCAGACTGCAACTCTGACCACGCTGTTGTGATCAGCAGGGTCGCTTACAGCGACACATACTACGCCACTCAAAACGAAAGGTCGCCCTCGCATCATCACTGCGCAGATGTCGGTTCCCTCCAAGGTGGACTAGTGTGTACGCCCTGGACCGGGCTCTCTAGGACCTGCCAGAGCATTATGCAACAACCAAGCGGAACGCCATGAAGAGTGCCATCTACAGCACAGTCATGTCCACGCTTGGCAAGAGTGAACGGACCATCCAGTACTGGTTCAACGCACACCTTTCAAGGATAGAACCAATAATCGATGACAAGCGAAAAGCTTTCATATCTTACAAAGAATGCCCTAATGAAAGAACGCTTGCTGCCCTCATAATTGTCAAAATCAACACCCAACGCATCGCTAGACAGTGCGTGAACGAGTACTAGCAGCAACTGTGTGAGGGAATCCAACGCAGTTCCGAGTCTGGAAACAACCAAGGTATGTACAGTGGCATCATAAAGGCTCTATGCCCTGCCGTGAAAGGGGTCGCCCTCCTGAAATCTCTGACGGGAGAGAAGATCCCAGACCGTGAACAACAGATAACCTAATGGTGGAGCACTACTCTAAGCTATAATTCCGAGAAACATCACAGTTTTAGCCCTTAGCTGCATAAAAAACTTCCCACAATGGTGGAGCTCGACAAAGTACCCACCCTAGACGACCTCAGCAAAGACATCGACTCCCTCCCAATCGACAAATCAGCAGGTAGCGACAACAACCGCCTGAAGCCATAAGTTGGAAAACCGACATTGCCGCAGCCGCTACATGAGCTAATCTGCAATTGATAGGAGAAAGGAGCAGTACCACAAGACGTGCGTCACGCCACCGTTGTGACCCTCTACAAAACAAGGGGGACCTCAGTGACTGTCACGATTAGAGAGGGATCTCGCTCCTGAGCATCGTCGGCAGAGTGGACGCCAGCATCATCATCAACAGGCTGCAATTGCTGACGGACCTTGTGTAACCTGAATAACAACATATTAACACTTGTATGAACGAGAATTTGAATATAAAATTGAAATTTGACTAAATATGAATAACTTTGCGTATGAGATTAACTTCAGCAACACTGAAATGCAAACAGGTTATTTCAAGATCCGTTTCAATTTTATATGTGCGTATAAAATCATATAAGGAACGGAAGAGGACCAATTCTGAATTTTATTTAGAAATCCAAAGTTGAAATTTTTGCATAAAGCATTACATTGCTGGGTTAAAGAACCTTAGGATTATCATAAGTGTTTTAAGTGTGGTTGTTCTTTATGTCGGAATTGACATTTATTTGAAACTGTATGGAACACTTGGAAGAGGACATTACATGATTTACACTTTTTAAACTAAAGTTAAAAGTAAAAATTAAACTTGCAAACCTGAAAGTTTAAACTCAATTTTAAATACATGCACTAGAAAGGCAAAACATATCGTGTTCTGTGTTAAGCAAATGTAAACCCAATTTTTAGTAGATGCACATGAAGTGCGAAGTAGGTAATGGTCTATATTTAACCGGTCAATGTAGGTGTACGTTCACAAAAGATGCGAATCATATATCAATTTTGTTTTTTTAATGGAGGAGAGCACGACACTCTGAAAAGTAAGGCGTATAGATTACATGATTTATGACGAATATATTATTACAGAATGCAGAAAATAAAATAAAATTTGGAAAATAAATGTTTATGACGGCATGGCAATGATAGAGCCGCAAATAGTTTCATTAAGGCCTGAATAACACAGTCTTGATCTTGTCCTCCTTACAGACATTGTTTACTTTACCACTATACACTCATGACATTTTCCTTTACATAACAAGATAGTGACAAGTCATGCCGACGGAAGAAATTTAACTCGGAGATTGATATATATCAGGCATAGCGATTTTTATGTCATGCGGTTTATGTGTTTAAAAATGGGCCTTCGTCACGCACTTTGGTGATAAGATCTCTCTTCGTGACGAAAATAAAGAAATTTCCTTTATCTCGGCCCAACATCAACTTTTTAATTGGGTAATAAACGGTAGAGTATCATGTAACTTTTATTTTTGTATTTCACTTACTATGTGCGACAAATATAGAGTTAAATGTGATAGTACTTGTCATGTTATGATTTACGTCAAGCACGCCGGAACATTCGTCCACCCACTTAACGTTTTAAAACGTTGCGGGATAGTGGCAAATAACATAATAACACCACCGAATATCTCGAGAAAAACAAATGATTTGCAACACAAACAAATTCCCAAATGGGGCCTGATGTGTTTAGCAGAGACGAGAAAATGAAAGAGTTTATATTTTAAATCTCAATTCGTACCATGCTACACAGTAATGGAAGTTGGAATTCCTTATCTCGTTTCTCCACAACTAGTCATTATATTCCTTAAGTGTACAAATCATAAAATCAAAATTTTCAACCACGTACTTAACCGCTTCAGTCAGGAAGAAAAGGGACTTATAATGTGATTTGTAAATAGCAGGAAAGAATTTATATAATAAAGATAACAAAGGTTTTAAAAAGGTGGAACATAGGGATCATAAAATGTGTAATCATGCATGATGAAATTAAGAAATTACTATTTACAGATTGTTGTAGCTATTTTACCTATTTTTAATATTTCCAGTACATTGTTTTGATTTTCAATGTGCAAAGGGTGAGATGATTGTGTTTTCTACATGATTTAGATAGCCTGCTTACTGGCAAATAGCCAATATATATATATATATATATATATATATATATATATATATATATATATATATATATATATATATATATATATATATATATATAAAACGGTCATTTAGCCCCAGACTAATTGTTTTTATATCGCGTTGACTGGCCTCACTCTGGAGTCTAACAAGCAGATTAAAATGTTGACCCATGAATCGAAGTGCTTGAGGAACGTGTTAGTCTGCGAACTATATATATATATATATAATACAGGTTCAAGTTCTGTTTATTCGTAATCAACGGAGTTTCGAAGCCAGATCCGCGGGGTAAACGGTACCCATCGCATTGCCTGCACACAAAAGTCCATATTCAAATCGTGACTAAGCACATGTCACCAAAAATGAGGCAGATGAGCCGGTTTTATATGCACCCATATCCAAGCCATGGGAGTGTGTCTGCTACATTCAAGAAATATTTGTATTTAATAATATTTCAATCTATTGTTATCAAGCATTTTCCTATAAAATCCAGGGAGACAACTTTCCGTTCTGTTTGGTGTATATTAATCAATCTGTGTGTGTGTGTGTGGTGTGTGTATATATATATATATATATATATATATATATATATATATATATATATATATATATATATATATCTGTAATTATCTATTTACGTATATATATATATATATATATATATATATATATATATATATATATATATATATATATATATATATATATATATATATATATATATATATGTATGTATGTATGCATGTCTCAAATATTAACTTGTTCACTGTGTGATTACGATGTGTAGCATAGTTTATTTATATTTCCCAAACTAATCTTTTTGAACGCAATTTAAAATGATCAGATGATGATGGCGGTGATAACTTCATCTATTGCGAATAATTAAAAGGAAGATTAAATATTAAAAATGACGATAGAAATAATAAAGTAAGAGCAACCGATACAACAAATAGTTATAGTCTCTTTGAATGAACTTACATGTCTGTTGAATTTAGATGTGAATCAAGGATATCAATTATTTATATAGTCTGTAACCAATTAGTCCAAACATATTGCGAATAGTGCTTGTATGTTATAATTACATTGTTATACTAATTCATACATTATTGTAAAATGTGTAATGCTATGTTTGATTTTAACTCCTGCATACTCATTATTGCACACCATTTGTTTTGGCTATCATATTGTGTTGGATTTTACCTCGTTCAGTTGAAATCGAATTAGTAAAGACATTGCCAGTTCTGAAAGCAATTTTCTGTTCTGTTTTTACAGGTGTCTCAACATCGCTCCTTTTGCCAAAGATACAAGTTTGTAACATCACTGAGTACTATTCAGCAAGAATCAGCCTTCCTTAGAAAGGTAAATAAATAAACCTGACCGTATTTAATACAGTTACACATTCTGTTCTGAAGAAAAGGATGTGCTGGATATCGGAACCTAACAGCAATTTGTAAACCTGGCACTTCTACTTTTTCTTTCAAGAGAAGTGTATAATATACGTGTGTGTCCCGATGATTTATTGAATGTAATTATGAAGATGGAACACATTTCAAAAAAAAATAACACGTGAATATGCAACGTGTCTGATAAATATCGTATATTATACAATATGTAGAACGTTTGCTCTGTGATGACTCTTACCTAATAAGTAATAAAAGTAGAGAGAACAGTGTTTAGGAATGTTACTTTTGAATCATATCGAACATCTATTTTAGAAGCAATCTAGACACATAATATCAACTGTCTTTAAATGTCACATTTATTGAAAACCATCACTAGATTTCGTCCAGTTTACCGAATGGTGCATATATTTTTGTACCATTTGTCTATTATGTCCATTGCGGTTAAACCATAGCAATTTTAATGCATACAGGTTACTTCAGCGGACGAAAACAAAACTTGAGATTAAATGTATGTTTCTTTTTAATGTTTTGTATACTATATTGTGTTTCTGTTTTTCAAATTTACAGCGATCAATACAATCATTTCTATCAGACACCTAGGATGAAAATGACATTTAAATAGAGATTTTCCACTAACCAAGTTGATAGTATTCGTCAATACAATCGATAAAATAACCATAACCAACACTGGTGAGAGACAGTGTTTATTTGAAAGAGTCGTTGGTTTATAAAACAAAAAAAAAAAAAACAGTATAACGCTTTTTCTGTCAAAAAGATAATCTGCAAATTTCTGATCTTAATTATTAACATATTTTCTTTTTTAGTTTATCAATTACAAACTATTCATGATGTCTCTTTTATATTTGTTAGGAAATATAATAAATCGCATTGTAAATAAGAACATAGTCATTGCGTTTACAATTACTTTGCCTGTAATTCAGTTTTAGTAAGCGTCTGATACTTCTGTGAAAGTGAAAATACCAACCATTGTTCCCTTACTTGTTATAATATTAACGTTTTATTTGTTCACACACAATGAATCTCCATTGCAGTCATTTAGTCGCCATTACAACAGAAAGCATAATTTGTAAATTAAGCATTTTAATCACGAAACACGTTTAAACTTGATGCTACGCAAACAATTCATAATTGAGTTCAGCCATATCTGACTGGTTATTATCTCGTCGGATATAATGTTGTGTAGATATGCCATATCAAACTAGAATAGAACGTGCTTTAACAATGATTGATTCCTGGACTGAAAACAAAACATTGAAGCCTGTTCACCGTTGCAGTAAAGAAGTGTGTTTTTAAAGACAGTTTTAATTTATATAGCCATGCAATATATCGTCTCTCTACAAAATTTGAATATATATATATATATATATATATATATATATATATATATATATATATATATATATATATATATATATATATATATATATATTCATTTATTTATCACATGCTCATTTTTTCCTCCGTTAATTTTACATTGTCAGAATCTTGCAGTATAACCCGATATTGAACCCGCGCGCCAATACACATATAGCATTCCCGTGCATAAAGGAACTACTTTCTATTGTAAAGAAACAATGTACGCTAACGCTAGCACTTTTGATTTGTAAACAAATTATGTACACTCGCCTAACAGGAGCTTTACGTTGTGGTTATCTACATTTGTTTCTGAATGAACTAGAACAGATGTTTCATGGACTGCCACATACCAGCTGCTTTGGCACATTCCGCGTTGATACAATGTTTCATATTTAGGCTAGCTACAGTATACAACAGACGCAAGAACAGGTACTTACAAATAACATACAAGTGACAAGTCATATACTGTCTTCTTTAGCTGGTGATAAAAATGGCAAAAAAAGAAGCATACTTACAGTTTTACATCCTGAATTTCCTCAAAATGTACTTTCTTAGTTCTGCCATTCCGAATCACATGAACCATTTCATAGATTCTCAATCTTGATTACACATTTCAAAACTGTATTGTAATTTCGATGATAAGTGCAGTTACATCCTCCTTACTGCACTCAAAATCAAATAGGCATTAAATTCCATAGCGTCTTTTTGATAATTTCAATTGAAAGACTTAATATTTTTCCCCACATTATGATTTCAAACGTTCAGTGGCAGAAACAGAAACACATTTGCAGATGTCAACACGCTTCTCCATAGCTTCTTTTATCCCATGTATTTCATGTGCAATTGTCACATACAAATCCAGTCCATAATCACGAAAATTCGTAGAAAGGAACAAAATACCAAAATCTATTTATTCGAGATCAAATGGAAAAGTTGTTGCAATGCACATTCATTCACAATATGACTCCAAATTTCAATTTTAACTAGATACGCCATTTTCTTTCGAAAGTTCAAATTTATCTGGGCGGAGTTATGTGCACTGTAAGAATGTCGTTGTTGTGTAATGACGAATATGTGCTTGTGTATTTAGTTTGGAATACAGCGTACATTCATTTACGTTGTTTCTTGTAGTGTATTTTGTTTATATAATTAAGCATTAGGTAGAATTAAAAAATGAGCATAGAATCAAAAGATTACTGCATTGATATGGAAAATTTTTAACTCGTTTTGTCGGATGGATATACCGATATACTGCACTTCCAAGGTCGTGCAGCATTTCATCCCAAAAACTCCTTCATAATTTCCCATACAAATGTAGTTATCTTTATATATATATATATATATATATATATATATATATATATATATATATATATATATATATATATATATATATATATATATATATCTTAGAGCAAATAAAGCATTATACCGGTAGTTATAAATTAAATTAATACGTTTATACTTGAGAAAGGTGGTATTAACTTTATTAAGATTGTAATTTGACTGGAAGAGTGTGAATTATAATACAGTTTCGTCTTTAAGGGATTAAAGTAGCGGATCAGGAAAGTAAGTGCCCAAAGAATTAAAACCATTCTTGGGCAAAAATGAAAACATGTGAGAATATCCTAAAATCATATTCTAATTTATTTTAATTAACTTAAATAGTTTGATCCGTGCATAAATATTTTCGAAAGTACCATCTCTTATATGTATCCATGATCACCTGAGTATGAGAAATATGCATATTTGATGTATTTGTTTAATAAGCAATGTTTTTTTTTTTAAAAAAAAATACTTTTGCATAAAACAGTGTACATACAATCTGACTCTCGAGAGTATATGGACTAAAACTATGTAATACAGAATGTAGCAAACGTTTAACTTCAGTATAAAACAAAAGTGATAATTGAAAAGACACATACAATACTACAAATTAAAGTCTGAATATTCCTAATGTCCGAGAGTAAGTCAAAAGGTATAGAATGTTTCGACTGAATTAAACAAATTCTTGAATGTGTTGATGTACCGCAATTATACTATCCAGTATATCTTGGAATGAGTCCGCAATATTCCTAACGTATTGCTGGGTTCAATGCTTACTTTGCTATTCCAATGAATAATTTAAAATAAATGTTACCTCTCACAGTGTATCCGAATTCTAGCGAACATAATTATATATTCGGATCTCACCTTATCTATGACACAATGGAATGCGCTGGAATGCCCTGAACTAGTAACATTTGTAATAGATATGGTCAGAATAAACAAACTGTACATTTGTTATGTTACTATCAACCATTGCAGTTAAAAATTAAGTATAAACCTCACAATATAAATAATGAGTTCGTTAAAAATGCAAGATCAATCGACAATAGCATTATTATTTTTTACTATCATGTTGTTATTAATGTTAATTATACTATCAAGGTTTTGTCTAAACCCTCCAATGACGTTACATTTGAAACACACAAAGTAGGTTCTTCTCATAGTTTGATAATCCTTTGCATTACATGTTTGTAAGGTATGAAGAACTCATCGGCACACTTTATGAAACTTTGCGTGAAAACGGTGACCAAGGAAACCAAGCTGTCTGTAACAGAGTAACGTTTATCGTATTGCTTTTCAAACAAAATGGCAGACCAATATATAAGATATGATCGACGCTTTTCGGCCCATTTTGATATAACTACGGTGGAAATAGCGCGATTGTTGACATCAATGTACGTTAATAGTTCTAAGTAAATGTTGATATTTGTCAGAAAAGATGGTACATCAGTCTGTCGATCTAAACGAAGCGCCTCCCTTGAGGGCAAACATTGGTGTAACTATGCATTAAAAGAGGTGATCATTTAAATCAATAGTATTTTAATAGCTTCGAATTAATGATGGTATTTGTCAAACAAAGGCGCGTCAATCTATAAGATATGAACAAAGCATCTCCATTTTCGACACATTTTGATGTGCCAACGCATGAAAATAGGTGGTCATGGAAAATAATGGTGTGTTAATAGCTACAGGTCAATGTTAGTATTTGCCAAACAAAGTGGTGTACTAATCTATATGATATAAACATCTATCTCCCTTTTAAAGCACACACGTTAATAAAACTACGCATATAAAGGGTCATCATGAAAATCAATGGCATGTTACTAACGTTTATGTCAGTGTCTTTCAAGCAAAGGCTACATGATACATCAGTCTAAACATGTTTTTGGGGTTTGTTTTAAACGAGAAACGCATGCCTCTTTCAGGAAGTAGCACATCTTTATTTAACTGAGTTTACAGAACATTTGCTAGGAAAGCACTTTGTTCTAGTACTGAAAAATGGTCTTGATTTATACTGAATAGAAAGTCGGCAATTTCACCTAAATAAACAACATAATGTTCCCCATGACGGAGACTATATGTGGTATATATCTGAAGGTACCCCTTTGTATTGTTTATTAACAAGAAGATAATAACCGACTTGAAATAGTAACATGGCATAGCATGTCCTTCGCTTATTGCAGTCTATTTTTCAAAGCTTCAGTAATAATGATTTACATCATGAATGTCCTCCTGGACCAGACACACTGTCATTACATCATGTATGCACGATAGCAGTACGAAATGTATATTTTTTTCACAATTGTCATCCTAGTTATTACTTCATTAAATTCGTGATACATTTTAAACGTACGCTTGATTGCTTATATTCCGGTAATTTGGTATAAAAACCGTTTCGATGTGAAATTGCATTCCAGTCACTTTCTCATAGATGGGAGCATGATGAATGCATATTCTGCGAATGATTAAAGTGGTGCTGAGAATAAGGGCTTGTAATGTAGATTCAGTATTTACGAACGAGGTAATATATATTTTCCATATTTGCTGAAGAAGCCAAAGGCAACAAAGGTCTTGTTCCATGTCCACTTATTTACATCATTGGGTTTGACTGTATTACACTAACGTAGGCCTCATGTATGTATATAATGTCAGAGAAATGTTATAGGATTTCAATCCACTTGTTTCCGCGGCAAATGCTCAACTAAAAATGACTCTGATTAGTATTTGAATCAGTTAATGAGAAACAAACAAAATATGCCTTCGCTTTTACGTTAGAAATTCATTTATAATATCATACTAAAATTGTTCTTTGACAAAAAGCACAAATTATTATGTAGATGGGTGTGAATATTATAATGATTGAATATTGCATTTTTACAGCAGCACAAAGTGCATAAATTGAACTGTTTATCGGCCAAGTACAAACAAGTACTCATTGATGTTGGGTGGCTTTGAAAAACATTATTTGATAGTTTACAACCAGGAACGTTATGTATGTGTGCGTGTGTTTGTCAGTACTGAACTCTGCTTTTTCATTATCCTACTGAAAAGAGCAATTATTTTTAAACAAAGCCAAATAATTATTGGAAACATACGTCACCGTTATATCTGATAAGATAGCGTACAAATTCCTAGCACCTGCATCCCGTATTACTTTTCTGCACAAGCTAGCATTGAAACATGTGCTATTTTCTTTTTAATTTTACTGTGGATTTGTTTGCCTTAAATTAGTGGTCGAAGGATAAAATCGAGTGTTAATTCGGTAATCTTTGTTAATCGTTGCACATGAAAAACACTATGTGTGATATTCGGAATTAAAAATGTTCATAAGTTTATGTTTGGTCACTGCTTTAAAAGGTGGTCGAATCAGTGAGAGTGTGAAACTTCGAAAGCCAAAATTCTATGAATTCTCAACGGTACAAGAACGTCGAAGACGGTAACGCAAACTATAACTAAAAAAAATTCCACAATTTCATTGACTTAAATTTAATAACAGCATAATAGAAATATCAAGGAGAATTTATTTTATAAAGGCAGACATTTAGGCACTGTATTGATCAAAATCAACCAATTATATCTCCTGTATTTGTACTGCAACGTTTGTCTTGTAACCGCGATTCAGTAATTTCTGAAAAGATGACAGAAACTTCAATATACGTTAGGTCCGAAATAGCCATTAAGGCCGAAAACGGAAGCATTTGTCTTCGTTACACAATGTAAAAAATTTATATTAGTGGTAATATATTATGATATTGATACAAATCAGATATATATATATATATATATATATATATATATATATATATATATATATATATATATATATATATATGTGTGTGTGTGTGTGTATGTATGTATGTATGCATGTATGTATGTGTGCGTGTGTGTGTGTGTGTGTGCACTGTGTACACCATCATACAGGTTACATTTTTCTTCCAATTTGTTCTCTGCGGTGATCCAAAACCCATGTACGCCGATAAACGGCACCTATCACCTTAGCTTCACTCACCAGTCCATATTCCATTAGACTAAGCTCACGTCACTAAAATATGATGCTACAAAAGTCGGTCATAGATAGGCTATATAGGTGCCCTGATAATCATTATTGATATCAATAATGTCCTTCATCAAAGCAAAATCCGTCAAAATAGTGATACAATCTTTCAGACGTGAGCATGTTTGAATATGCACGACTACAAAAAACCAAAGAATCAAGATAAACTTCACATCTGTCTTTATGAACATACTGATGTTTCGCTGACTCAGATACCGTAAAATCATATATTAGCATGAATATATTGACGACGTTAAACACAATATTTCTATATATTTTGATATAAGGTATGTTGTTTCTCGAAGGTGTCCATAATTTTGATGTCGATTAATAGATGAAAAAACGTTCTAAATAATGATGTGTAACTGGTATGCAGTATGCAGGACACTCGGTGATATTTGCCTGTGACTTAGGTAAAGATGGGTGAGGTAACAATATTCGAGAAGGGAAGCAATTTTTACTGCGCAAAGTTTATTCTGTAAAATCCAAGCGCTTAGATTGCTTAGATGAAGTCTGCTGGTGCAGATCTGTGTCTTATGCGAACATGTTGATTTATTTAATCGTCGAGAAAGATGGTTACAAACGTATTGCACATAAAGACTGTACTCTACAATGTATGAGTAGGACAAGGCTGTTTTAATGATGACAGTTGATGAAGATGCTTTAGACTCATAGTAAGATATTTTTATTACCACGGGCATTAATTTGTCAGCTGATTTCAAATAAAGTATAATCATTAGAAGCTTATGAATTCGTCAGTTGATTTTAATGTGAAATAAAATCATTTGAAGTTAGTAATTAAAGCTATGAGCAAAATAAGTTCCGCAAGAGTTTGCGGAAGATCAAAAATAGAATCAGGTAAAAGTCGCACAGCATCTACTAACACAAATACAACAGATTTACCAAATTCATTGAAATGAAAGTGTCACAGGTGCTGAAATATGGTTATACGTTTCTCAGCCTTCCTTAAGAGGAAGAAAGCAAATATTTGGAACGAACAAGTCTTGATAATTTGTTACCTCATTTGCAGCATGGTGTATTCATTAAGCAACGATAAACTGGGTAAAGCTCTCAGTCTGGAATAATATGGGAAGGGATTTTCAAATCGGCTAAATAACGTGCATTATAACAAATTCATTCAAACCTTATGTCTTTATTACTTTTTGCAGACATATTTTCGTATGTAAATGTTGATGCTAACATGCAGCTATTTGTCCACGCATTGTTCTTATGCCTATTAGTTATCGGTCTCTCAGTTATATTTAATGTAAGACATGTAACGGATAGAGAATCATTTTAAAGTGTAGAGTCATGCCAATAGTTTGCTATGTCATCTTTTAAATTGCAGCTAGAGAATCTCCATGTTTCAAAAGAATTATTCCGGTACATGTTATATTACGCAGCCGCACTCATTAGTTATGAGGACAAGGAAACTATTTAGATGGTTGTCAATTACGTTAATTGTATTTCTAAATTTCGAACCTGAAGTTTGGTTACCTGCTGACACAAATTTCCTGTTTATAGGAATCCATGAAAGCATGGAACATAATACTCTATTTTCAAATTGCTTAATCAAATATCAACGCCCCCAGAAAAACGCGTTGTATTTCTCGATTAAATTAGTTTTCGAACGCATGCTCACTTTTCTCGCAATCATGCACGGTCAGTAAACCTGTTAATAAGGACTACACATGCTATTTTAATTTATGAGGCCTATTTTGTAATTGTCTTTGACTATTTTGACATAAGATACGACTAGTTTTACGACGAAAGACAGATATGGTTCTGTACATGAAATTAAAGCAGCTTTAGGATCTCAGCAGGTCTTTTCACGACGTCTTTATCTACAGAAACTTTGACTGTATTAAATAATTGATTGTATTGATTGTATTACAAAACAAAAAAAAAACAATTACATTATTATGCACATTAATCAATCCTGATGAATTTATGAAAATAAATGTGTAATTATACACATTTATCATCTTTGATGCATTTATATTGTTATTTACGATGCTTCAAAAAATGATCTCATACTAAACACAGGAGGATATGATGAAAACATTCAAGCTTAAATATTTAGCACTGGAATGACCTGTTATGATTGCATATTTTATATTATATTTGGCTTCTTTTTGTATATTTTATCTCAATGTTCACTTCTTTTTGGGCGTATTTGTCAACGTGGAATTTTTATAGTTTTAGGTACTTCCAACTGGGCAAAATCAGATAACAAATTTTTTTATTCTTTTTAATCCATCCTACTGAAATGATTTATTATCAAACATTTTTTCTTGAGGAAACCGTGAACCCAACTGAACATATGATAAACGTCAATCCAGTATTGTGATGAAGGATTGCTTGAGGCAATATCTCTATCTCACTCACTGTGAGAGTTAAATTTTATTTTGAAAATACCTTATAGCCTATTATTGCTCAGCTAAAAATAACTCATTGTTTTATTCCCTCGTTGCGAGAATACTATCTTGTGCCGTTATTCTGTCCTTTCCAATATGTCAATTAATATACGCATGGTCCAAAGATGTTGGGGACTTTACAATTATTCTGAACCGATATAAAAGAAGAAAAATATTATTTTGGATGAAGAGTCTGGTCTATATATGCACAATACATTCATCTTGCTTTTTATATGACAATTAGTGTGCACAATGTTTCGATATGCAACTCATTCCCTTCATTTTAGCAATATAATATACTTCTTTAATTCAAATTCTAATTTTGTTTCAGTCTAAACATTTTTAATTTTAATTTAACTCGTAAGCAGGAAATAAGTAACAATTCTTGTAGTAAGCATTGTGACATTGACAAGTTAATATTTAAGCATTTACCGCATACTGTGTCCATATAGATTTCACGTAAACTATAAACACTTATGTCAGCTACCTAACATGTGGTAAACGTCTTTACCACATCTGTATTGCAAGCACGAAGTGTTTCAAGATCGGAGAATTTAATTATCGTGCGTTATTCTTTCTCGGATACCATCATGTAAATTACTTTGAGTTTCGCCGTTTCATCTAGATAAATGTCTTGAGGAGAACAATTATGACCATATTGTTGTGTTAAAGCTGACATAATTCGTATTTGATCGAAATATGTTTGTCACACTCCAGCTCCAATAAAATGTCAGCAACAAATTATGAAAATAAAATATTTGATAGAAAAAGTAGAAGTAACAATAGATTTTAGTTTTAAGGCAATTGCGAATCTTGATTATAAGTAAGATATTTTAAAAAATACTAAATATATAGAACTTAAAAATAACTAACTGACATCTTATTCGCCTTCATTCCTGCTGGATGCATGTATTTGAAATTAGAACCATATACATTGACGAAACAAAGAGTATGTACTGTTAAAACACATTAACACAAATATGATTATAATCTTATTAAATAATCTCCTAATTACGTCAATTAGTTTCATACTTAGAATATCAGACCACTTTCCGTGCCAGAATGATGTCATAAGCAAATACAATGATGCGTTTAATGATTAATCAGATTTGGTTGTTACTGTCTTTTATTTGTACATTATATGTAAATTCACACCATAAAAAATTATACGTGTCGCAATTTGTATGCAAGAAGCTTCAGAAATAATCATGTAGCTAGCGATGCGAATGAGAATTTGAGGGACAGATTGACAGTATATTCGATTTTTTGCTAATGTAATATTCATTTTCCGGCACTGCAAGTGATTACAGATATGTTCTTGGAGGTCGCTTCTTTAGGTACACATTCAAATCAAACATGAGCTTTATCGTTATAGTGCAGAGCCGTATAAGGGAGAAACAATTAATATCAGTATTGTGTATTCCCTTAAATCCTTATTCATTGGATATCATAGTTTATTTCGTTTCTAGTTACTATACTTTTAAAACTATAATTTGTCAACCATGCATCATTAGTTTTTAATACAATCACTCTGAGTACACACATATGTATCCCATGTATGACTCTGCGCCTAGGGATAATAATCAGGGGTGGGCAAAATACCGCCCATGGCCTGGTTTTATCCATTGATTTAAAGCAAAGGGGGTGTCTCAAAAATCGCTTATCTGGTCCGAGACCTGGAGGACGTTCACCAGCCAGGATTATATAAAAGTTAAAATCGGTGCACACACTTCTACAACAACATCGTCTACCAAATCAAAACTTTCAAATCTTAAGTTAGTCCCTCGTTCTGTTTATGAAACGTTGACATACACGCACGTGCGTGTGTGTGTGTGTATGTAATGGTTGTTGTACTCTTCAAGCTATACCACACCACCAGGAGGACAGAAATTATGTAGACATTATACGATATTCAATTTGTCGCTATTGATATTGCAAATACAGTCTCTGTGTTGAATTGTGTATGTGTAAATGAGTCAGATTGCAGAAATATGCACACAGTCAGAATCACATAGAGAATTTATGTCGCCGTTATTGTCGTTTGCTCAATGAAACAGTTCGTCATGTTCGAAAACTATTTTTCATCTCTATAAATAAAGATAGAATGATCAACCAAAGTATATACATATCACTGCATGTATCTAAATGCCACAAGACACAAACTGATTCGCTAATAAGAATGTTTTCGTTCAAAATGATTGCTAAATATATTCTCTTCGAGTTAATGTTTTTTTTTTTGTTTTTTTTTTTTTTGTTTTTTTTGTTTTTTTTTTTTATCAAGCATGAGATTGTATATGATGGTAATAGTGGAATACGACTCATCTGATGCGTCCCTTGATATGAATCCAAATGAGCACATGCAATCACTTATATGCTTGGTTATTAACTATAAACGTCATGCGCTATACTCACGAAAGGAAAGACAACCGATAAAAGAGAAGTTAATATGTTGCGTTTAATGAAGAATTATACTACTGAACTTAAAGTATAATTGTATGCATTTTTTACTGATTAGTCTCCTGCAGGAATGTATATGTGATACTTTCAGGATAAGAAGGGTAGAGTGATGAACCAGACACCAGTACTTCAAAATATCAACACATCAATGAGAACATACATATATCCACTAGCTAATTAAAAATGATTTCTTATATCGGGTTCAAAATAATGCCATTCACTTGGACACAGTCGTTGCATTGTTTGTTCATGACCCGAAATAATCGGTGAGATTTGAAATGATTTGTCTGTCTCATCATCTGATATGACAATGCTGAGACCAACTCGTTCTTTACTTTGACTGCAATTATCGTCTTGTCAAATAATATCAGAAAGAGTCATACAATGCCCATAGCGGATTAATTCACCTTTATTACGTTCATCTGTCACATAGTCGATATTTGTTGCATATAAACTTGTTATAGTCAGCTGCCGATCCATTACGAATAGTGTCTCACCTTCCATCGGACATAATTTACTTGACCAATTTACAATCTCCTTGAGAGGTAACACCTTCATATCTAACGTATTAGAAGTCATACAGTCCTCCTTCCTAACAAACAGATGTAGAACTTAAAATACAGTAGTCAACAGCGAATGCAATGATAAATAATGGTTATTTTAAGCAGGCGAATCTCCAGGTACTGGTAAAAGAAAGAATCAGAACATATATTATATAAAAGACCCAATATACGTACCACTATTACAGCTACAGCTAAAATATTAAGACAAAATCAAAGTGGTTAAACTACCTGAGTCGTAAGCATGTTGTGTATGTATAGTACAGATTTATTAAATCCGTTTTGTATGACATACATTCAGTATTATTACACATGGTAACGGATAATAATTGTGTATATATTGCTATCTTATGCTGGATATACGTATCCGCAACAATACGATACTATAACTGAAAGAGTCGTAAATTGTAGCTATTGTAAAGTTAAGTAAACGAAAATATTCTACATACTCATTCTATATTCGGAAACTGGTTTTAGCTGAACGCAGTCAGTACTGTAATATAGATAAATTTAGGCAATTATAGAATATGCATGCAAATGTGTACAATAAAGCATTATATAAAGACATCGTGTCTAAGATAGTCTTACATAATAAATCATCGAATTTTAAAATTAGTAAAAATGGAACCACAATGTTTAGTGTTCTTCAGCATCTAAACCATGGACTAAGATTGAATAACATTTCAATTCTCTCATAAAATGGTCTGATCACGACAGATGACATATGTGAGCAGTGTGTTTTGTTTTGCTATTATATATATATATATATATATATATATATATATATATATATATATATATATATATATATATATATATATATATATATACAGAGAGAGAGAGAGAGTATCAAAGATAAGTAGAATATTTAGTACTCAGCATTTATTATATAAACAGCGATTCAACTGTTTTTCTCTCTGTTGTACCATCTTTCATTTTGTTGGTGTTAATTATTCAAACGTTTGATATTTTCCACTGGTTTCCTGGCCCTTTTAATTTGTATCCTCTGAAAACAACCTGGCGATCAACGTTTTTCCTTCACAAATAAAGATATCGATTGAAGCGCCAATGATTGGAACTCAGTAAAAGCCCAACACACTTGTCGATACTTGACACATGGTGAGATGATGTTCTGATTAGTTTGATTCTAAGTAACGTACTCGGCAGTCAGTTTCTTAAATGATTCAATCATACCTGAGTTTGCAGAAATATGTAAGTATTCAACACTGTTACTTACCCATTTGCCAGCAATTTAATCAAGTTAATTATCATTTAATAAACATAAGCATCAATTGGAGGACAGTCTCTGCAGATCGTTTTTGCTTTCCCATTTGTGACTATGTTATCGAAACGCAAGCTAATGTTATAAACGGCATATTTATATTGACGATCAAATATCAAACCGAAATCCTAACAATGTTGCGCATGACATTTTGAACTAGTTATATGTGATGAAAGAACATAGTTAAAATGCGATAGCTAAGAAAATGATGTGGACCTAAACTTAAATGGTTCTCAGATTATGGCATAGATTACACAGTACTACATAAGATGCAATGAAAACGCCGTAAGACTGAGAGGAATTGGCTTTACACCAGCCTCATAAGCAGATCTATGAATGTCAAAACATAGTTCATGTAGATCAAACAGCCTACTATATGACTACGAACCTTAAAGGTACCAGCTGCAAGGAGATATTTGAGATTACGAACACGCTAATGCCAAGGAATAAATATACACCGCTTCCAACAAAACATTATCCGATCAATTTTCCGGACCTGTTTGAAAATTCTTCCTGAGCAAGTTAAATCGATTAGAAATAAGCTTGACAACAAAAACTCAGTTATCTCATCGTCAACATTATCTCATCGTCAACGAACATTTGTAATGCAGAATACACATGACAATCTTTAACATAATTTTAACCCGTATCTTTCGATTAGGTATATATACGTGAGACGAAGAACACCCCACCGACATGTGAAATCGATTTGACTCTGATATCACTGTTATCTGAGTACTTAGATTCAGTATTGCCCTTACTAAACCGTTGTCATCAACACATTTCTCTTATCCGGGGAATTCCCATCATTTTCAAAACTGCCATTGCAAAGCATCTGTTTAAGAAAACGAACCTTGACCGTACCGATTTATAAAACTATCGTCCTGTTTGCAACCTCTTATTCATGTTAAAAATCTTTAAAAAAGTTGTTCTATCCCATCTTGTATATCAAATCAATTGAAATAATCCTTTTATTAATGTATCGTCTGCATATCGCATCGCCATAGTGCTGAAAGTGCACTTCTGAGAGTAGATGACTACCTTCTCTCTGCCTCTGATAGTAGAAGGATTACAGTCCTTACTCTTCTTGACTTGTCTGCGGCATTTGACACAATATATATTGATACATTAATTCACCGTCTCCATCATGCATTTGCTATTCACGATACACCTTACTATGGGACAGGTCATATTTAGTCAACAGGACACAATTTGTGTAAGTAAATGGAGAATGTTACAGTCTAGTCGATACGATTTGGTGTTCCAAGAGGGTCTGTTCTTTCTGTCCGTTCTCTTTGTTCTATGCACTCAGCTGCTCTTAAGTATCATAAATCGACATTTGATATTGTACTCAAACATGTTACTCATACATATAAATCTAACTGCTCAACTGAAGCTGAGTCTACTATCCAAGATGTAGAAAGGTGCATTTTCAATGGGATGTCATTGGTTGCATGTAACAAGCTGCAGATGAAAAATGACAAAGCCCATTCCATTCTGATCACCACGAAAAAACTTTCTCAATCAGCTTCTTTAACTCAAACAATAAGCATCAGCAATACCAGCATCAAATTTACAGTCACAATGAAACGTAGGAATGAGTCTTGACTGTACGCTTTCGTTATACCAACACGTAATGAACATATGCAAGGCAACATATATGGTGCTGAGACGAATCAACTCCATTTGCAATATTCTTTCGATTGGTGCCACTAAACTACTTATGTTCCCTGGTACTTTAAAAAGGACTAATTTCCTCATATAGAGTTCCTCTCAGTATCTACGATATAAACATTTTAACGTTCAAAACACGGCTGATCGGATGATCGTTTATGTACGAAGAACTGAGCACAGTTATACCTGCCCTGTATGCTTCACTGGCTGTCCGTTCGATCGAGAATCCAACACAACATCTGCTCAGTATGCCACATGGCGTTGACGGTCTCACATTCAATATGCGTGTTCGACCTCACAACTATGTAAACCCTATCTAGAAACATGGCCTTCTTCCGTCACTTATATTTTCATAGTTCTCACTATTAAAAAAGTCATACATACACCCTTAGTTAGCATACTAGGACCCAGTTATGTTCAAGGAAGTGACGTTATATCACTCACAAAAGGACACTTAGAACGCACCCATATCTACTAGATGAACCGACTTAACTACTTAATAATGATTACGTCCTTACTAAAGTTTAACATGTTTACGTTTTGTTAATTCATGTCGATTGTTATTGTAATAATGTCGCTGCAGATGTTTTTACGTGTTATCTAACATAGTAGAGCGAATAGAGACTCTATAGATTAAGCTCAGTACTAAGCCTACATTATTATCATTATTATTATCATTATTATTATTATTATTATTATTATCATTATTATTATTATTATTATTGTTATTATTATTATTATTAATGGTAGTAGTAGTAGTATCCCCATATTTTTTATATCGACGACTTAAGTTTTTCACAGGTTATTATTATTTGATCCTTATTCTGCCGACAGACGGAAATTTGAGCAATTACGTTTGTCAAATTAGGACATCATATAGTGTTAAGTACATTGGCAATTGCCTTCCATGAGACTTTTTAAATAAGGAAATATAATATATTTGGTTTCGAATTGCATTTGCTTGTAGAACTTCTATATACAGTGGGAATAAAGCACGTGTTCTTAAATAAGATACGAACTGTTCATTTCCAACAACAATTTAGGTGGCAACTGTTGCTACTGGTACCTGAATAAAATAGCCGAGCTCTACCATATAACAAACGACGACTGTTTCTCTTTGCAGAATATTTCATTTTTATATATCGTTTAGTTCCTTGAACATTTATAAGGATTTTCTTGGTAAAAAGAAACAATTTCGCTAATTCAACATACTATATCGTACAAAATAATATATCACCACTATACAATCATATTGTCATACGAAATCAAAATTATTCATAAGGATTCTGACATACTCAATCATTATTTGCATGCAACATATTTCATGTTTTAAATAATTAATTGTTCACTCACCATTTGAATCTGCATATTTTAGTCGAGATCATAAACGCTATTATTCCCATACTGTTCTCATCAATAGCCAGTAAATAAACCTGACGATGAAATGGATCTAACCGTTGTATCTGTTATTGCAGACTGTCATGGTTTTGATATTCTGGCCATACATATTTGATAATTAATCTGTGCCACTTACCATATTGTTAGGAATGCAAAGAGAGCAAATATTTTATTGTAAAGAGACATGGAAAGACAAAGTAGAACAAAGAACACTTGATAAGGCAGGTGGATATTATTGGTTTCTTGACAATGGACCAGTCCTCGTATAATGGAAGAAAGCACAATAAATAATCCAATGCATTTGCTATCTACTTTAACGCGTGTAAATTTGGACGCATACAGGTAATTAATGTTCAAAGCAATTGACAATTGACCAATTCATATTTGATCTACACTGGTTAAACGAAACAGTAGCGTCTGTTACTTTCCATATGGTTTTTGAGTCACCTCTTATGCTTCACCTTTGTGCAATTGGAATTGGTTACAAAGCTTTATAACAGGCATTTGTACTGGTTAAACAGCATCAAGACTAGCAGAAAATGTGATGAGTTATGTTCGTAACACTAGAAAGGAACTACGTACTGATTCATGCCCCATATTTTATATGCCTTAGGAATAAATGTATACAATGGTGAAGACATAATAATAATAATAATAATAATAATAATAATAATAATGATAATAATAATACAAATGTAGGCTTTGCACAGTGTCTAATTTATAAAAGCTCTAAGACCTTTACACTATTAGCTACAACATGAAAGCATATGTACAAGGAAAAGATTACAAAAACAAACACAACGAAAATATCAAACAAAAACAAAGTCGAAAATAATTCAGGAACTAAATAATTATTAGGTGCTTAATCCTATTCTGGTAGTTGTCATATGTGATTTTTTTCAAGAGCACTCTTGACTGAGATTACAGTGTCCTTGTGTCTGGGAAGTTATTTATATGAATTTGCCTTTTGTACGCAAACAAACGTTGTCTGCATGATTAAGTTTTAGCAGCGGGAACAATGAGAATACGAGTTTAGGAAAATGAACGTAAAGTTCTAGATGGGGTGCACACTTGGATGTGATCCGATATGTATGTTGGACTAGTCGCTCCGGGAAAACAGCTAATTCATATCCGTGTAATCTTCAATGGGAAAAATACCAAGTAAAATCTGCCCAAGGTCAGTTCGTGTGTATCTAAATAGTCCTTCCATTTGCCTAATGCAAGAATCGGGACCGCTCTATAATGTCAGTAATTGCTGGGGCCTGGGATTGCATTAGGCTTTATAACCATTAAGTGCTCGTGGGTAATGCAATTGTTTGACACAGAACGTTCACCGTGAGTAAATTAAAGCCTTACTGTTAACTTCAATAACAATAAAGCTAAACATTAAACGTACCAGCTTACCCTTAGCCTCTTTCATCCTAGTATGTTGTGGTACCTAGATGCATTGGTACCTAATGGTCTATATGAGTTTGTTTCTAGCACACATCATTAGGTCCCAGGAATCAAAATCTACGTCTTCTTTGTAGTCAGGTGAGCTTTCATTAAAAACAATAATATTACTTTCATTGAAATTGTATCTGTATATGCACTTAATAGAGTACTGATAACTAATCTTCAGATATCCATGCCATGTTTTGAAAGACGCAGACAAGGAATATCATCTGCTACAGTCGGACTATGCTACGCATTGTCTAGGAATGCAAAAACAAAAGTTGCAAATTGTAAAAATATCAAGCAGTTCATTGATAAAGTCAAAGGGATAATGTTCTAGCACCGGGTATCGGTTAGAAATTTTATTCTTGATTTGATAACTCTTCTATACATAGTTGTGTATAGATTGAAAATCACAATCAATATTCTGCGATTTATACCGATCTGTAACAATTTGCAAAGCATTCGGTCATGGCATACATTGTCAAAATATTTCTCGGCATCAAGAAAAGCTGCTTTGGTTTTCATGAGCATTAACAATTATTTCTTTAGCCAAGACGTGAAGACATATTGCATCATAGACCCTTCTAAAATTTGTTCTCTTCCCCGGTAGTGAGATATTCAGAACTAAGCTGGTTTTAAGGCAGTATGTACCCTAATTAATACGAGCTTATTCTTACTTCTTGCTTGAAAATGGTAATTATTATGCCTCCATTGAATTTGTCCGTATTATGCCCCAGGTTCAACGTTGATTTGTAGAGAGTAATTCAGTATGTACCCTAATTAATAGAAGTTTATTCTTACTTATTGCTTTAAAATGGTAATTATTATTCCTTCTTTGAATTTGTCCGCATTATGCCTCAGTTTCAGCGTTGATTTGTAGAGACCAGTCAAGACTATTCTGATTACAGTGCCACCATGTTTAAGGTGTTCCTCGTATAAAGTATCTTAAACACTGGCATTTGCAGACTAACACAAATGCAAGTTATTCAAGCGAACTACCCGCTTACAGTGTCTGCCTTAAACAATTTATATATTGTCTAATTTCAGTGAGGTATCCAAAGTCTGAAAATATGATGCTCACGGAGCAGCATCTTCACTACCCAAGGTTCCTATAACCCTATCTACGCCTTGGCGGATCGAAGAGCTCAATTGGGGCTATGTCCTAACGACATATATTCGATTTCATTCGTTGCCTCCCTAATATGTAATGCCAGCTAACCAACAGCGTTGTGCATTGTACATCGGCTGAAAACGGTGGTAGCATCGAAAGTATGACTGTGTACAATAATGAAACTATTACAGGTGCATTTGAGTGAAAGGCATTTTTGCAAACACGGACCGGCACTGGAAAATTGCTAATTTATCAGTCCCATCAAGTTGTGTGCTGTCCTATTGTCGGTAACATAAGACCAGTGTTCAAATCTGAACAACTTAATTTTGATTTGATGCGGTGGCATACCGCCACATCCAATGAAATTCACAGACAAGAAGCACAAAGTTATATGCTAGATATGCCAAAGTGTAGATAAGGTTATAGGAACCTTGGCTAGTGTAAATGACGGAGCAGTTATGTATACATGATAACGATAATTACTAGTATTATATATTAGTTCTAGCGGTTGTTTCCGTATCTATGAAAGTGAATTGAGCGTTTTCTACAACATATTTTGATCAGTCTCGGCGTACTTATCAATGTGTTCGTGTTCTTATTTTGGTAGTCTGATCACATTTATGTGTGATATTTACGATACAAAGACATCGCCACTTCATAAGAAATGAAACATATGTAGTTTTGACAAATATGATCCTTGCAATATAATTTCTTGCCTTCTTTTGGTCACAGTTTTATGAAGATGATTTAGCGCATGGTTCCAGAATGTCTTTAATATGGGTTTAAATTTGGATACATGAAGGATTTTATTGCTTGCAGTAGATATAGCATTGACTATTTGGCTGCAAAGCTGGTCGATTTGCTGTCCTTTACGTGGGGAAATGGAACATCATATGTTCTAATTTACTATATGATGCCTCCATCTATTCTTGTCGTATACAAGAGTCATCCTTTCCCAATTTTTCTTTAAACGATTACAGTTCTATTCACACGTGGTATTAAGTTGAAATCGAGGGATCCAAGTATGGGTCTGTGACTCAAAACCCTCAATGCATTAACTTAATGCATTTTCGTTAATGATCATAGCTTCTTTGACTATGTCCGCTTTAGACTTGTCAGTTACAACATGATCAGTTTAATACATGCTGAACACAGAATAAAAACACATGCATTGCAGAAACCTGGACAAAGGATGGCATTGCTCGAAATTAGATTGTTAGGATTAAGAGGGAACGCGGTAAATTATTACTTCTACAAGTTAAAGGAATGCTGGCATTATATTTAAAATCGACCATAAGAATCACAACCATTGTCTGCATACATATTGTAAACCATGTATGTTCAGAATGTAATTCAGTATTGTGCCCCTCACATTATTAATAAACTTGAAGGAAAGAAAACACACGTATTATAATCTAATCCTAATCTAATACCGACAAAGTGCTCGTCGTCAATCCCAAAGGGCCTTGTCATTATTGTACTTAATATGCCCAATAATAACCGCAACCGGTTTATCAGCGAACTGATGAAAAGGTCATAATATATCTTCATCTGCAGTGACAGTAGACGTACAGTTGATGACAGCTATAATGTATACGACCCTGATTTGTTCTAGAGATGTCAGCCACACACATCCACGCTTGTTTGATTGACATGGCTTACAATAAACTTATCTGCGTTAAAAAGACTTTTCTCGGAGCGTCTGTAAATCAGAAGACCTATTCAGATTCATGATTTCGAACCTGTTCTTTTACTTTCCATAATTTATATAAAAAGTGGGTTCAAAGCCACATATATATCGAAATGTTTGATTTGTTTCTCATTTACTGTTGGATCGATTTAACTTATATATACTCTTTTCGATCATATTAGAGCTACCCCAATGAAATCGTCAGCATCATCATCATCATTTGGAATCGCATGATCAGCTTTATTATAATGGCTCCAACCGTTGTTATTAACGTACCTGGATAAATATCTTTTAACCGTTTCACCGTTTCATTCGTGATTCTAACGGGAATACAAGCAGAATATTGAACTCCTGACAAGATTGTCAAACCGAATTCTTCCTGAACCATATACATTGTCAAGAACGTCTACTGGAGACAAAACATTCCACATCTACTTAATGCTTTATATAATTGTGTTATCCTGGACAGTGAAAGAATGACACTATGTCTTGACGCAACCGTACGCGTCAAATTAATGTTAATTGCCACAAAAGCGTAATTGCCACTGATATCATTTGATGAAGGAATGGCTGTTAAAGGAACTATACTTTCTGATAAACCCTGTGAGATTTTTGTGATCTGGTGTACAGCTACACCAAAACCGTTTGGTTCAATATTATAAGTACTTGCTAGCAAACCCGAAAATGGACGCTGTAAACAATACGACCCATGTTGAGCAGCATTCGCATTCGAACATTTGAGCCGTTTAATTGTTCACAATAACAGGATCCTGCAAGTGAGCTGGACACTTACTTATCTTTATATCCACATGTTATATACATAATGACACTTTATTATTTGATTGAATCAGTTTTCATATATATCAACTTTGATCATCTCGATCAAAGAATGATTTTCCTTGACTGAAAGGCGTTCCACTTGCAAGTAATTAATTGTTTTTATCTCAGTTTCTCGATAATTCAATCAAACTAACATTGTGTAAAGTAACTCTGCGAAGGGGATGGATCATCTCTATTTCCAGTCACAATACATGGTGCAGGAGAATTTGGTGTCAAACTTTCAGTCTGACTAAGCAGATGCAAATGATCCGTTCAAAATACCACTAATAACTTATAGACCTACACCCTCCAAGTATAATATAAGAACATGAATATCCCTCGCTAAGTTGGTCGCTACGGAAGCTCTAGTAAAGGCATGCAGACGTCGCTTCGGTTCGGTTTTTCACCCTAGAAGGAAATTCTTTGTAAATTTCATTCTTTCGAACATGGTCTGTCTCAGCTTTTTAATTTTGTATTTCTCGTTAGTACAATCCAGTAGTACCTTATCGATGAATGGATCATGTAGGACCTTGTCAATGAATTCCTTCTTTGTAATACTCCTATATAAATCAGCATACAAACTTATTTCCTCTCGACACCAATCAAAACTATCAGGCTCTACAAAAGTGTTTTGATAAATATTAGTAGTATTAGTTGCACAATTATTCTAAACTAGCTGCATCTCAGTGGAAACTGCTAATCCTGTATCCTCATCAGCAGGCACAGATTTCAGAGAAAAATAACAATTGCTCATGTTGCCAATCGTTTATGTGACGACATTTGGAGCTATGTAAATTTTAAACCACAAGGATGTTTGCACCATGCGCCTTTAGATAGTATGGCTCGATAGGTGTTCACCGTATGCACAACGAATCACTAAAAATCATTAACCATGACTCATGTATTATGCATATTGCCCAGATTTGTTTGCACGAGACAAATGCACGTATGTACAGTAATATATGCAACCGACGAAAATTATGTATTCAAGCACACCCATGTCAAAGCAATTTTAAAACAAGTTATATTGATTTAATATTCCGTTTTTTAATTGACTTAGCCCCATCACTATAAAAGACAAAATATTATCCAAGTATGCTATGCGTACGTGATATTGCTGCCAAACTCCTGAAATTACCTCACACATCTGTCTGTAATGCCGTTTTCTGCGTAAGTTCTGGATGCTCAAGAATGTTATTTTCATCAAATCCAATCCTTCACACAGAATATTCACAGTAATTGAACACACAAAATTAGAGATCTTTTCATAAATACACACATATAAAATTCAAGATTCGTCCTATATAAGAAATTTCTAAATTTCGTTAAATTATAGAAAATCGAACATATACGACTGACATGTGATTGAGTGTTCAGGAATTTGTTGCTTTTTAAATAAACTTGTTATGAAATTTAAGATCAACTGAAAAACGCAATCAGAACGATAAGCGACCGATCTCATTAGGGCTTCTTCAAAGCACAACCCATAATCATATTTTCAGTGGCAGATTGTGTGGTGAATTAAGAAATTTAATACTTCAACATATTTTGAGCTAAATTAAATCGTGGGCAGATGCTGTTAAATTAATGACAAATTGTGAAGAACGTGAATTGCATCAATAATGTGAGCTATTCATTGATTTTTCCGAACAAACTTAAAACAATATCCCCTTTTTTCAACTGCAAAATAGAAGGTCCAAGTTTCGTTTTTAATAAAACATATATCTGACAAACAAAAGATAAGTAGTAAGGAAAGACAATAGAACTAAAGAAAGATCAAGAATAGAAGATTAAGAAAATAAGAGATATTGTACGAAATATAAAGAAGATAATTTATTTTAAAAAAATATATATTTACGTTTATTGCCTGTTTAAACCAATATGAAAAAAATGAAAGTGTTTAATTTTATATCATGTTGCCAAACAATAAATCAACTAATTGTTTGCAAGGAGAAAGGGAACGATAATGCAGAACAAAAACAACCACTGAAAAGGCAAATGCCAACTATTTGTTTATTGAAAAAGGACTAACTCTCGTTGATAGAAGCGAGCACAATACATTCGGACACAGAGTTAAGTAGTGTTCAAAACTACGGACTCTAGATCAGTTCGTGATTGATCTGAATTGGTTAAATTCAATAATAGTCTCTTTCACCTCCATATAGTTTGTTGACTTACCTCTTGTACTTCATCTTTTTAACAGTTACAATTCAATAAGAAGCGTTCACAGCGGGCATTTATACTGGATAAACAACATCATGACACACAGGAAGGTGACATTTTTGTTCATGACACTAGCAAGGAGCTATATGTAGATTTAGTATTGCATCCGTTTTATTTGTTCTGCCATTGTCTATAGAGATTATAGAAGACATAGTTCTTATACTAGTTATGTGATAGTCGTTATTTGTTCTATTTGCGGTTGTTGATCCGCTGTGTATTCAGTTTTCAAGTTTCTTTTATTCATGAATATTGTCCTCTTTGTAGCTCAGTTCCTAAGTCAAATAAACATGTTTAAGTTCTCTTTGTAAATAAGTATCTCAATTCATCGTCAACGTGGCAAGTATTGCACTGAAAATTACTTACTATCCCACAATAAATTGTGTACGTTCAACTACCAACTAAAGTTTTACATTTTCAGAGAAATGTCTTAATATAATACAATATGCATCTTAAATAAAGGACAATAATTTCCCGACTAAAACTAGCAAACATATCTCAAGATCGTTGCGTAACTATTATTGAATATTTTTGCTTTAAGTAATATAAATTTATTTTCTTTGTTTTCTTCAAGTCATACTACAATTGAATGCCACGCAGTGTACTAATATATTTGTTATCAAAAGATTTTATGAGCATACATGAGCTATGGGAAAAATATAAATGTTGATGATATGTTTTGTCATTGTCATAGCAATGCCAAATCTGTTATGAACATCCTAAATCAGCAATTTCAGTCATAGGTCTTTAATGATACGTTGCTTTGTCAAACTACTGCTACTACTTTTAATGCTTCTACTATTATTATTATTACCACTACTACTACTACTACTGCTAATAATAATAATAATAATAATAATAATAATGGTTTTTTACAGCGCCTAATCTTCAAAAGCTCATAGTTCTTTACAATATTAAAACACTTATAACAATAAAACGTTAACAAAACAGACAAGATGAAATTACAAAACAAAAAACGCCGGAAATACTTAAAGAAGTAAACATTATTAGGTCTTTACTTAAGGGAGTAAACAATATTAAGTCTTCAAGACATGGTCTGGTTGTCGCAAGATGTCAGTTTTATGAGCTCTCTTGAATTAGATTAGTGTCCTTGCTTAAGAGCAATACGCAATTCACTCCACAGACCTGGCTCAGATTAGCAAACATCCTTTGTTCACATGGTTTTGCTTTAACACGGGGAAGAAAGAGAATACGCGAGTCGAAAGAGGAGCGTAACTTTCTAGGTTGAGTGTACACGATGGCTTGGTCAGATATGTACATTGGGCTGACGTCAAACAAACAAATGTGCATAATGATCCCATTTTGTGCTTTATTTTGGATCGAACGGTTCGCGAATGACGCTTGAAGAGCCGATGAAGGTGAGCTCCGTTCTTCATTATATAAGGATGACCAGATCATTATTGTATTTAGATTTGTAAAGTTTTGTTATATATACAGAGATGAAGTAGATATAATTGAATAGTAATAGTCCAGTCTTGAAAGTTAAAAGGAACACACACGTGTCTTGCAGGTATCAACCAAAAGGAAGTGCGAATGAAACTAATGCGTCTCAACTCCAGATATGCATCATTTCATGTGTTCATAAAATGTTGGTGTACTCAAACGTTACTGCTGAGGCTGACATTTAGGTTTCGCACTGGTTATTTGAACATGTTAGTGCCTGAGGAAACATTATCTAATGCAAGTAACGAATAATAGAATCCATTTTGATCATCCTTGTATGATAGAGGAATTCATCCCGAGGTTAAAATGGTACACATGCGACCTTGCAGATTGTCTAACGCAAAAGGTGTAATCGCGGTGGTGGCATCTTCCTACCCTACACTGAAGCATGATGAATTATTATTTTCTAAGAATTCTTAACAAAGAACGAGAATCGAGTTAAAAATGGCGCATTTTTAAAAATGTGGTATTTTCATTCAAAAATCATATATTAAGATAAACGTAAAATGTTAGTTTACATCAGATATTTTCAGTGTAAACTTTAAATGAGGTTTGCACACAATCTAGATTTCACAGAACAGTGTTTGATACGTTTATGGTAATGAGAATACACAGCGTCCTAATTATATAACACAGACAGCTTGCGTAATGACACAACTGAGAACATATCCAGATAAACAATACATAATTAAATAGTCACAGATTCACTTTGGCAAAGAATTGCTTTTCTCTTTAGAAAAATTTTTCACAACATGTATTGTATAAACTTCTACGGTGTTTCGACTAACATTTACACTAGAGAAGCCGCGCTTGTTGGTATAGCGATCAGTATGAAACGGCCGGTTTGAGAGACAATTTAAGGTCAACCACTTTTTTTTATTTAGTATGTAAATATATTGCAAATAATGCATATCTTCATGTTTGTCAAATAATGTTCATGTGATGATGGACAATAGGAATTGTGTCTTAATAGAAAATCAAAATTGGTCGACGAGTTTATTTGAATATCCCTTGCGATGATGGATGGAGCTACGATGCACCGATGTTCAAAACCAAAAAAGACGATCTTTCACATGTAGGAATGTGAGAAAAGACGATTTTCACTGATTCCACTTGGCCATTTCTAATACTGTTCTCAATATTTTTGTCAATTACTTCAGCTAAAGGTGGTGAGCTGATATGGTGAATATTGTGCATTTACGGGTTATAGAATGTTTGTTTTACTTGTAAACAAAACCATTAGAAACATTTTATCAAGCCTGCTCATTCCCATATACCATAGTTGTATGCTACCACATAAGACTTTTAAAAAACGTATTTTAAGCAGTTCCCTTTAACAGGCATTAATGCTTAAAGGTATTCCCATAAAATCAGGCCGCGATCGATAACAAGTGCACATGGATTATATCTTGTAACTTATTGAACTTCAGCAAAAGTTATTAATTCTCCTTGCAAATAAATCGTCCAGGTTTCAAACTGGTACATGTTATAGTTATGTACGTATGTGCTTGTGTTTGTGCTTTGGATGCTTTTATTTAGTTATCACCAACCAGATGTCCGGTGAATCATGAAATCCTTATGTCAAACTTATGTCTGAGCAAGGATGATCTTCTATCACCAGAGGCTCGCTAGCAATCAATGGCCGATATTACAGTCTGCATCCTAATTCAATAAATTATGATGACGTTGCGAGAATAAAGTTGACTTAAACTGGCGTAAGGGTGAAATGATTATGTATATTGGAAGCCATTGAACATGAACATGGGGCTAGATTAAGTGCCATTTAAGGCGTTGGGCCTTTTAATCTCATTAGTTTCTTTTCAAGAGGTTCTCAGTTCGTAATAAGTCTTCAAACTAAGAGTTAGCCAAGAGAATATTACAAAGTTAGAAATGCGTTTGTAATATAAAGCAATTTTTTTTACTTCTTCATTGTGTCTATTTTATGTGCAATGTTTGTTCGTGAATGTAAATTGTAAAGATTAGCTATATTTAATATGTTAGATAATAAATTTTTGACAAGACTATATCATTCCATTTTAAGCTATTTCGAGTGTAGTTTGCATAGCATCTATAAGTAGTTGTTGACGTTTTGTATGTGTACTCATAAATTATAATATTAATAATAGTAATACAGTATGACCACATTGGGGGTACTTTCCCATTTGGTTTGTTTGATCAGGTGTGTTCCTTGACGAATGAGCTATTTTCCGTTTGAAGGGTTAGATCATATAGGTTGTTTTAAGATGTTTAATATTTGAAAAATGACACGTGTCGATTAGTAGTACTAAGTGCGTTTTCGCCACTTATGCTTGTATATAATTACTTGGACCAGGAAATTTCGATAATTCTTACTATTTATGTTCTTGTTGTGGTTACATGTTTTTTTAGAGGAAACATTTCTTTAGATTATTCATTGGAAATAAAAAGTGCCCTTTGGACTAAAATAGGTTTGGAATTATTGTAAATTATTCAAAGAAATTCTAGGAAATGTCATTTTAATACATCGGGACTGTTGGCAGACAGTGCATTCGCAAATATTAAATTCATTCAGAAGATTCGATTCCTTCGGGCTTGAATATAAATAATTTCGGCTTAGTTTTTATTCTATTCATAATACTGTTAATTCCTTGTACGTTTTTATTTTATAACTTTGATAATTAAATTATCCATCAAGGTTTACAAACGCTATTGGTTATGCTTCTTTCTTTTACTTGGTTTATGACCATAGAGACGTCACACGTGTTCAAATGTGCCAATATACACTCGTCAGGTCTTTAGTAAGTTTGCGAATTTTGCAAAAGGCTTGAAAGAAGCAAAACGTTTAAAAATGCCAATCTTCTCAGGAGGTAATAAGAATTATCCACTCATTATTCTGTTCCATCAATCCTTTAATCTGTTCTTCACCTAACTTTCGTTATATTGTAATAGAGTCTTTTCAACGCATACACATAGTGTGTTTGTCTATTGTATCCTTCCTAGTCAAGTTAAATGGAACCGAACATAATGTTGTGAGACGATATTCAACTCATGAATAACACATTTCAGCACCTTTTTGATATTCTTATATTGATTTGATTTTTTTAATTATTTTAAACATTATTATTATATGATTGTAAATGAGTACCACCGCTACCACATTTAGTCTCAAGAGTTATTATGGTTCTGCATGTTTTCAGACAGAAACTTATCCAAGTTATATATTTCATAATAATAATTATTCTATTTATTATTATTACTAATATTTTTTATTAGTAGTAGTAGCAGCAGTAGTAGTAGTAGTAGTAGTAGTATCGTTATTATTATTAATGTTGTTGAAATTATTTTGGCAGGACTCAAAAACCTCTTTAGTCAATCTCGACTGTTCTGTCGCCTTTTTACAATGGTGAAATGTACAAATCCAACTAATTTTGTAATTTACCAAAAAAAAAAATAAAAAATAGCTAGAAATAATATACAATAATTCTAACTAACGTAACAATTGTTATAAAATTGTATGTTGAACTAATACAAAGAAAGTAAAGATGGTGTTCGTCCTGTAGTAAAAGACATGCTTTTGTTTATACAAACAAAAAAACAACTGTAATTGCCATTCGCGTCAACGGACAAAGGTTTCCAAAATGCACTGAAGTTTTCAGAAATGGACATGGTAATTATGTTGTAGCTGCATCATTGCATTTTTTTCATATATTAATTACTAGTACTCCCACCACAATTGGAAGAATCACGGCGTTTACTGTACTATATATTGTGTCCACATTACAGTGCAGCGGGCGGCTGCTTTCTTACGTCTGATGTGAATATTCCCCGGAGCATCTATGTCGTTCATGCTTAAGTCAGGTTCATCTAGTTCTTGACTGGTACAGCTGGCTGTCCAGCTCACTGTGCTATGTTCAGTGGTGACTTGTGAAATTAAAATGACATATAGGATCACCTTGCTGTTTACAAACACTTTAACCGCCTTGTGATTGTTTGGGCATTGAAGCAGTAAATTCGTATATATCTGCTAGTATAGTGATGAAGTTGGCTTGTCATGACAATTGTTCCACTCTGAAATGACTTCCAATATTTACTAATAAGATGTTGAACTTTTGAATATGTCCCTGCAATATCTGTTTAACTGTGAGACTTTTGACTCGTTTAAACTTTATTGACCATTGGTCCCTAGTCCCGAGCTGTGTATTAACAGTTTAATGTTTCTAAGTGCGTGTTCTTGTAGTTGCACTCTCGAACATTATATATTTTTATTTGTCCTCCATATTCCTTGTTTATACTCTGTCTGTCATAAACTTCCCATTCATTGCCTTTTTCTATAGGTTATGTTAATGTCGCTTTCTGTCGTGTTTGGTGATAATAAATCTTTGTTACTTTCTATTGACAATGCTCGATTCCTGAACTATAGTCGGACAATAAAGTTATTTATCACCTCATATTCCTTGATATGCCCATATTTCCAGCTTCTGGAAACACTTAGTCTGTTTGCATTATTTCTTGGAGGTCTCCTGAGATGTAAAATTAAGCATACTAACAATTACGTCCCATTCGTGCTAACACTCTACCATGATGCCTACAATCGACTAGAGATCATTCAAAAGCATTGGTACCATACTTACTCTTGCATATTTTAAGAAGTTTATATAGCTGCTTATTGTATACCACCAACTCTCAAGGACGGTATAGTGTGTAACAAGGAAACTTTTAAAAGGATGAAACAGATTCATGCAAATGTCGCTGAAAACACCAGCGTTACCTCATTTGTAAACGAATACCAGACACAGAAGTTTTCAAACATTCCAAAAGTGATAGCTACATCATAAGTTAGCATGTTAAGCCAAGAAAGCAACATAGCTTCTGACATGTGAGAAATGTGTCATTCAATACGTTGGTGTCATATCAAAATTACATCCAGCATGTATTCACCCGTATACAATTTTGCTATACTATTTCCCCACGTATTTACATTTATAATTTAATATTATTATTATTATTATTATTATTATTATCGTCATTGTAGATGTTTTGTCATCGTTGTTGTTTTTCTTGTTCTAAGCGGCCTTTTCTTCCAGTTTTCTAAAGAGTCCATTGATGAAATTCAATACAAGAATCATGTCAACAAAATTGTTTAATGAGAGTATCACAAAGACGAAATTGCTAAGGTACCATCCTCAAAAACAAAAACATATTTTATTATATCAGACATATATGACTCATTTACAGAAAAACAGTTTCTTACAATCTTTTCAAGTAGAAATTGGAGACCGGAGCTAGCTTTCGACAGCCTTTGACGATATAATCTCAGTGAAATATACCAGAACACTATTGTCTTTAAATTGCTTGAGGTAGAGTAATAATAATTGACAGCAATAATGATCCTATGAGATGAAAAATGAAGATTTGGTCTTTATTCCAATTCACCTACGTTATACTTGTGATCTGAGATAACGTCGAGAAAATTTGGAAGACTCACTCAAATATTTCCTGAAAGATAGGAAGCTTCATAATTACTCAAATGCACCAATCTGTATGCATCAAACATAATGATATTCCAATTAGCAAAATATTGCTTCTTTTATTAGCTTTCAAGAAAGTAAGGTATAAATGTCCAAATAATTACACTGATTAATCTTACCTTGCCAATCAAATAATAATAATAATAATAATAATAATAATAATAATAATAATAATAATAGTAACAATAATAATGATAATAATAATAATAACAATAATGATAATAGTAATTATTATTATTATTATTGTTATTATTATTATTATTATTGTCTAGAAATAGTATTATTAGTTAGAAAAGGTGCAATTTATATTTGGTTGTTTGCATATTCTTTTAAAATTCATCAGATAAAAGGGGCAGTGCACCAAACATTCACAAATTATGATTATATAGTTTTGAGGTAATTTTGTACTTGCATTTTCGAAATTAACCACTCTCTGCCGTTATTTGGAAAATGCTGTCAGTCACCCGTATAAATAACCTTGGCTTTTAACAACCTGACATTATTGGAACAATGGTATATGGCAGACCTAACTCGACAACCACTGGTTAACCTGTTCCTGTCGCAATACATATGCTCTGAACCAGAAATGAAGAAGGTTCCTTATATTTCAGTAGATTAAACATTTGTACATTAGATATCACACCCTGTACTAACCTTCTGAGACACAGGCTCTGTGTCCTAATTTGAGAATGTTGTTTTCATTAGACACACAGTAGTTGTATTATGGACAAAGACAGGGCATAAGTGAAATAAAGTAAATGTGTTCGTTAGGGAGGTTGCAAATAGGCAAGGGAGGTTGCAAATAGGCAAAACAAGTGCGTCCTGTACTTGTATTACTCAATGAATATAACAGTTTTTGTACAGATTCAGAATATCTCACATATTCCTGATGGCAATAAATTCATGTGACTTAATTAGAGTGCAAGTATATATGTCCCATATAACAGTAATATTTCAACATCGATCTCATGTCCACAGATCATAAACAAATACGGCGTCCATAACAACTTGACATGATCATTAAAAATTTGCTCACCTCGAAACACAAGTGACATGAAACTTCGTTTTGATATATGTATCATGATTGTTTTTATGAAGCAACCATATAATGTAAAAAAAACACATTTCCGTTTAAATAAGGTAATATAGGCATGTTATTTGCTTAATAAACGGAATCGAATGTAAAATTTCAAACTTTAACAATCTAAGTGTAACATAATGGTCGATGTCTTAATAAGTAAAGTTCATTGACAGAGATTTCTTAATAAATATATTGCATTAGGCTTGTACATGAACCAGTAAATGCTACTTTAAGAAATATTTATATTCCACATGCTATTAAAATAGATTGACCAAATTTTTTCAAGTAACATTTACTGGTTCATTTACAGGCCTAATCTAATCATACCTGTTTATATGTTTATCAGCTGTAGACATGCTATCGACCTATCTTTATAAGCCCTTTTTACAACTGTTCAAATCCTTTTATTTTCATTCGTAATATCTAAAACTTGAGCTGAATGAATGAGATTTACTGTTGCGCATGTATCGTACTCAGAAAAGCTACCTACTTTATTTCGCTGTTGTTTCACAGGCGCATGCGCCTTCCAGCTGGTATTTAATAGAAGGCAAGCTACATTTAAGAAAAATGCATTGATCGAGAATTTTTTATACGCTTCCGTTTGATATAACAATTGTCACTGAAATGACCAGTGCAGAGCCACTGTACTAATTTGTGTTCTCTATAAGTATCAGTTTACAAATGCGTTCATAATGGGGTTGTGCGGCTTATGCTGACATGACATAATATGTAAACTATATTGGTTGAATAGACTTTACCACTTGTCACCCACTGTAGAGGTCAGCAGTTCCTGGTCAAAGAAATAACCTCATAATTTAGAGAGTAAAATCTGTCTTGTACACATATTGGAAAATCTACATTGATAGCCACCTGTATACAAATACAACCGATTAATACCTCACAACAGCATGTAGCACCATACACAAATATTATATCGTCACTTTCATTCTGAATTGTATTTGAAAAGAAGGAGTTGTCAGGATATCTTGGTAAATAAACGATTTAAATTAAGATGAATATACCGAAAGGAACGAAAAATGAAAATAAATGAACATTAAAAAAATATTGCACAACTGATTTTGACCCATATTCAGTGCATATAATCAACTTTGATACTGGTATGAATCATGGTGACAGTTATTGGTCATTGACATTCGGTGCATTAGGCAGAATTTAATTGATTTGTTTATTATTGATTAAGACACGCTTCTAAATTATCAAAATTGTATTTTAAGTTTGAATTTCGAATACTGACGGTTTTCTTGACGATAAAATCTTCTATGGCATTACGTTCCCATTACAGCAATACTTGTATGCCATCCTCTCGACATTTTTAATCAGCGTTCTCTTTAACCATTCACTTCAAGTAGAGTTAGTCATATATAGGCTAGAAAGATGGCTGTTTTAGCTTTGCCGGTAGCATTGGCTTTAATATGACTCTGAATACTTAGCAGGCACCAAGAAGTAGTTATTGGGTTCCTAAAAGCTAATCATGCCATGCTCATAATGAGTTGTGCAATTTAACAAATATGTTGCAATTCGTAGTCTTGTCTTCTACCCACTGTGCCAAAATGATATATTTAAAAATAAAATGAAAAATATCAATGTACAGGATAATTTTTTGAGAATTTGTATGATCCCATGAAAAGAAATGTATTTGTTTTTTACTTTGAGGAATGATATGATTTTGGTTGTTTTGGAAGGTTTCTTGTATATATTAACGGGTCATTAATACACAGAAGGTTTTTTGAAAGGTATAAGCATTGCATCCTAAACGTACGGTATACTTAATGACTATGCCAAGTCAATGCATCACTAAGTTCTACATTTGATTCAACTTTGTGCTCGTAATATGTTGCTTTTGCGACCGTTTTGTTTTAGCCAGTAATAAAGTATTGGAATAGCAACCATTGTTTTTCTCCCATTAATATCATATTTTACAAACGGTCCATATCACAACTTTATGTTTGATTGGAAACTATTGACCTTTCCTGTTGAAGCAAATCAAACTAAACACGTAGAAATGTACCGATCGGGACAGGTCTGCTTGGTGTTGTGAACGACCTTAATATGAGTGTAAGGGAAACTGTCAATTTAATCTGTCACATTTTCGTTAATTACAGAAAATAAAATTATCGGAAAAACTGGCAGTTCAGCACCACTAATTCATGAATCCGTCAGTATTCGATGCTTTATTGACATAAATCCAAGTCGCTGATTTTTTTTAAAAAAAAAAGCTGGTGAATTAATAGCTTAATTGAAATACATTGATAAAATGATCCCGCCCTTTCCACACTTCAACACAATATATCCTACAGTAAAGTACCGTTTTCACCCTTCTCTACGTTATTTTATCGGCACGTTTCATCCAGCTCAGTTACTAAGGTCTGGTGTTTATTATTAATCTACTGAAAATTCTCATTGACTGACAATTTAGAAGCACTTGTCCGAACACTGACCATATAGATAACATAATTCATTGCCCTCTAAAAAAGGCTTAGTTTTTGTTGGGATTTAACAAACTGGGACTAAATTTAGGACTTGCCGAAGACGTATATGAACAAAGATAAATGAGTTCGGATTCATAATGTGGGCTCTACTACTTTGATGTGATACCATATCGTAATGTGGTGAATGCGATTCGAGTTAAAACTGATTTACCATAGAAATTAATAAAAAAGTTATCGACTTTAATAACTGTAACAACATAAGGTAATTCAAATTAACACAATATTTTGGAAGGGATACTAGGCATATGCAGAATTTCTGGACATTCGTCATGTTCCTATATTTATGGACTCGTAGAGAATTCTAGCCTTGAATAAATCTGTATTCGTAGAGTGAATTACTTTCACAGAGAAGTTGATTACTTACACATTGAAGTCATCAAATTATCGAATGCAGATGTGATTGTTTGTTTTCCATATTGCCTTATCAGTCTAATACGAAATGCGTTAAATGCGAATCGGGACATTGTTATATATTAGTGTAGTCCAAGGGGACACACATTACATTGGATATTTCCTAATTAGAATTATGCATGTCATGTCCTCAGATCCTTCCCAAAGGTATTCGATTAAAGTTGCAAAGTCTACAATAAAGCAAGTTCTAAGCTGTTAATTAGTAGGATATTCATTTAAGAAATGCAGTGCAAACGTTTTTTTCCATGACTGACCTGTCTAATACATTGAGTATCATATTTTTTTTAAGTGTTCCTCACAAAATGCTCAGCTTCGTTGCTGTAACCACCACTTATCCTTCTCACAAATAGACAAACAGAATTATTATGCAATAGGAGTGATATATATATATATATATATATATATATATATATATATATATATATATATATATATATATATATATATATATATATATAAAGAGAGAGAGAGATAGGTAATGCTTGATTAATGAAGTCCTTGATGACCGATTGTTATGAATGTTATTATTACTATTCAATATAATGCATGTTGTACATACTCCAGCCCAATTGTAACAGAGTGAATGTTGAAACAATGCAACGTCAAAGACGAAATCTTGTCGCAGACAGCGTCACACGTACCAGTTAAGATTAACGTATGGGCTATGTCCGCTATTAATAGCTAGCCTCATCTCCCTGGCCTAATGTATGGCTGAAGTTTAATTAGACCTGGTTGGTATAACAGTCAGACAGATTGGCAGGCGAGGTTAATAGGGGTTTATGAAGCGAATACTGTCAATGAGGAGATAATGCAGCGACAATGTTGTGGTCATTTGAAACAAGAATCATAATTTGAATTGTACCAGGTATAGTTATTAAGAAAGTACAGACATAAAACGAATTATTCAAATTTTGATGGGCGTGTCAAACGTGTGGCTGTTAGATAAAGTTAATTCTGATTGGCAAATCCAAACAAGGGGTGTATGTTGCAAAGACGAAATTCAATATTTTAAGTAATTTACCTCGTGAAATTAGCCAGTCTAGGATTTTCGGGAAGTCATGAAGTTGACTCCGGAAAACAACAAGTATTTCTCATTATAAATTGTCCAAAGAACCTGTGTCTGGAGGTTGAAGCACACGAGACTTACAGGAAATTAGAGATTCGGCTTCATAGAGCACAAAATATTGTCTGATCATTGATATGAGTTTATTCGAATTTACTCGTTTGTATATAATAGGAATCACATATTCTAGGGATTTGATGATGAGAAAGTGCAAATTTATCTGTATGTCAAATTATAGGAATCATGTAAGTTATGAATTGATTTTACTAGGTCTGGAAATGTTACGCCAATCTATTGCTGGTCAGCAAGTAACGTAACTCAGAGAAGACGCTAATTCCATTAATTTATTTATGCAGTTAATTGTGAATTCTTTTCAACCGAGAATCGTACACAATACCTCCAGTTAGAGGTTTATAGCCTTTTACTAAGATGATTTTATATCATATTGCTCTTTAGGAAAGCGGCTAGACGCTAGAGAAGGATATTAATTGTATAGCAATATGGTCGTGTTTATCAGTTGTCAGGCTATGAACTGATTAGCAAACTAGTATCATTAGTTTCTGTTGAATTACGATAAGAAGATAACAAGAGTGGGGATTATTGTTCTATCATAGAATTCGAAAAGCCTCACAAAATATGTATGTCGCGTATTAACGCATTTATTGAAAAGGAAAATAGATCCATATGTGCATTACGCAGTAGGAAAGGAGAACGGATAAACCAAGTTACAGTTGATGCAGAGGTTGGAGAGATACACTGATGAAGAAAGGCAATATGACGAATCTGGCCTGTCACCATCGTTGAATTTGTTCGAACCAGAAGCAAATGAACTGAGCCATTAATTGTTTCCTTGATGAAATTTGTTTTATTGTTATAGTTGAACAGCTAATTGTATTTCTTACTTTTTTATTTATTTCGAATAGAATGTGTATTATTCAAATGTCATGTTCAATTTCATTTCCTTTACGGCATTGATTAAACTAATATATTTACATACTGGGGCTAATATTGTTCTGTTTTATATTGATGTTCAGATTTATGTTATTCCATCAATTAAAAATATTGTTTATGTTATTAATTACTCAATCGGGCAATAACATCGTCGCTGATCATTGCCCCGACAATCATAACCAAACAAATGCGCTGCATAACAAGTGGACACCTAACACTAAGATATGTGTTGATATCAATTTTCCTATCGAATTCCATCTGCATTATATCTAGGTTACGCAACAACAACAAAGTTGAATGCAATATTAGTTATGATTTTAATCTCTTTACACCACATATTAATCTCTGCGCACAAATACAGTTTCATGGAGGTAATTTACCTTTACCGTCTGTTCTCTATAAAATGATCTGTCAGTTTTAAAAGGTTATTCTACGTTTTTGAAATATAATAGCTAAGAAATATGTAACATAGGAACATTGAATTCATATGGCTATGTATATTAAATTTGTATTGTGTGATTACCTATAGACATAATTTAGAAAAGGAGTTTATGCCTATCTTGCTAATGTATTATTCGGTTTAAAACAACATAGCTAATCTTAGTCTCTTGTCGTAGAGTATATATTATTGTTATGATAATTTGTATGTAAAACTGTTACTTGGATGGGAGTTCATGACATTACTCCTCCCTGGTTAGTTCATGGTCTACCTGAACTTTGCCATGTTCTTTATTAAAATTTCTAGAAATGAACTTTTAAACCTTATCATCGTCCTCGTATTGTGTTTGGGTCTTTTATATTAAGCTAGTTTGTGTTAGAATGACTGATTAATACTTTAACAACTAACCAGTGGAATCAGTCTTTAGAAGTACACATTATTTATTTACGGCGCATATTGTTTCAGTTCAATTAGTAAGGAGATTTAAAGAATGTTCATTGAAACATTCGGAATGAATCACTCTATTTGGAATTATTGTGAATTCATTTAGAGACGATTCGGACTATATTGATATGATACATCAAGACTATTGGAACATCGACACTAATCAAGGTTATTGATAATCCAATACATTTAAGGTTGGATTTCATTCGGGAAAAAAACTGAAACACGTTCTGAATAATCTAGTCTACTGCATTTGTGACACAAATGTTTTACTGTTTGCGATTTAATTGACAATACTGTTTTTAGATAAATTATTTGCTGATTTTTTTAAATCTTGTTAGTTTTCGCTCTTTTCTTAATTTAAGACGATGGAGTCATAAACGTACTTCTACTTGCTCTCCCATATTCAAGACAACAAAGTTTAAAACACTGATTAAAATAATAATTAACAATGGTAAACTGGTATGGATGCATTGAAAAGCAGGTCAAAAAGTTATCGATATTTGTTTATAAACTGAAATAATGTCTAAAGTATCAAAAAGAGCAACTCTCCCTAAAACAAATGCTTCATTTTCTATAAAGTGTGCCAATAGTCTGGAACGTGGTAATGTATTAACAGTAGTTTGATGTATCAAAAACTATACTTAAAATGTATATATGTCCACTCTTTATCCAAATTAATGTTTAAGTCCAAAATAATATTAAGCACGTTATAATTCTGGTGAATAATAATTTAGATAAAGAAAATCAAGGAACTCTAAGAATGCTTCCGTTTATGGTGTTAAAACAAGATCAAACAATCCTATATAAACAGAGTGTACATATCCGTGTACTTGACCAAGGTCGCAATTACCATTTTGTGGAAATACTTTGTCAACTTAACGGGAAATTTCCTTTCTGGAAGTTTCTAACTTCAGAAAAGAGACTGTGTCTTTACCTCAAACTGAATGAAACATCTTTTATATTTATAATGATCTGAATATTTAAACCACAATGCTAGAGAAAACTTAGCTACATTTATTTTTCTTCGCAACATAAACTGCACTAGCCAGGTATAACATTAACTTCATTTTGGATAAAGGTATAGTACAAAATGGAGAGTGTCAGAATGCGGTGGTATGATTGTGAGAATCGCACTCGTTTTGTTCATTGGTTATCATTGCCTAAAAGATGATCTACCACGCTGTTATTCCCGGATCGAGTAAATAATACAATACAATATGAAAATAATTGATCGAATAACAGAAATCATGGATTTATAATAGTATCACGCTAGCCTCCGTATGTAAAAATAACAATTAAATCAATTACGTGAAGAAAATAAAACAGGAGACAACATACAGTTACCTAATGTATGCAAAATATAATTAGCCGTCCTTTGACACCGACAAAACAAATAGTGTCATATAATCGAATGACTGATCGATTTCAATTTATCGGCCTGTCATAATCACCTACTTGCTCTCGGTCTATTCCACATCAATGACGGTGATTGATTCAAATTGCCTTATTTTTTTCTTTCTTTCTCTTGCTTTTCGTTCCTCTGAGGATCACCAACCATCTTGGTTATAGACTGCGCTTTTTCAATTGTCAGTACAGGTATGAAGCTATTTTCTTTTAAAAAACTATAAAACCCAGAGGTTAAACAATATTCACATATTCTTTTACGTCAGACATTGTCTATCAAATCTCAACAGAACTATAACGTTGTCATTTCGCATCCTAACACTTCTACACACACCCTACCGTAAAAGAATTGCACTTGTAGCACCTAGTCAGATTCTTCACTGGAACTTTGATATAATTAGCCCTCTTAGATAAACCTTCATACACCGCTGTGGGCTATTAAATAACAGCTACGAGAGTTGCCACACGTTTCTAATGGGAATGCCATTGATTCTCAGTTGAAAGGACATCAACACTAGATTAGACAAAATAATTAATGGACTTAATTAACGCTTCATTACGGTACATGTCGAGATATATAAAACATAATTGTCAGCGTGCATGACAAAATCAGCTGGGACACAAATAGTTACTTCTCACAATTGTCAGAAAAATACATATAATTCCTACTATAAATTATCTGTATCATACACCAAACCACTAAATACAAACTCATTTATACCAACGAACATTTGAATGACATTGTTAAGAGACATTAATCATTTGTCACTCACGACCACAAATGCACCATCATTTTCTTAACTCAAGAAAAATTAAAGTATGAATTAAAAACGAAAACATTATCAAATAAGTACAGACTTACATGAAAATATATTTGATATATAATGGAGACAATACTATTGTGACTTATCTGGCCCTCGTACGCAAAGCATACATTTTACTGGTCATGACATAGCTTGCCCGTTTGGCAGTAAACTCGTACTGACTAACAGCGCGAGGGAGATTACTTTAGAACCTTGAATATCGTATGGGAAATACGAAACTTGTTAACGAAGCCAATTGATGGCCCCATAACGGAGCAGATCCCATCCCCAGAATTCACCATTTGTTTGCGAGTCTAGCAAATACATCAACCTTAATTTGGCGACAGAATGTGCCTTGAAATTATCTGCAAAACAGTTTGTACCATTACAAAGATACCCATAGTATATAATCGTCGAGAAAGCTAATCATAAGGAAAAAAGGAAACAAATATAGCATCTCCCCTCAATATCAAACAAAACAGATTTTTCAAATTACATTTATGTATGTATGTATTTATGTATGTGTGGGGTGTGCATGGGATTTAGGGGTATCAGTATCACAAGTCAAACAATCTAGAACATATGCAGCTCAATTCACGTGGAAATGGTTTTTCTCAGTCATTAATGATCATTAGTAATCTCCAATTAACCAGTCAAAAACTTTTCGAAATTAATAGGACATATATTAATAAGAGGAACTTTTGTCTGATGAAGTACTGAATGATGGAATGGTTTTTGCAATTAAACTTTAATATATGACAGGAAAGACTACATGTGTACTATTACAGATGTTGTGAAGGCACACAAAAAAAAAAAGAAAAACAATGATCAAATTTGGCCACAACAGAGAACCTTCGGACGTGCTTTTCATCAATTCCAATAACTTTCTCTGACACTGCACACATCTGGAAGCTATTGCTATATAATTCTTCAATTGCTGTTCTTAATCAAATTATTTGAATTAATTAATCAAAAATGACCATGCTTTTTTAATACTGTTTTCTTTCTTGGAAGCATTGAGTATCTCTGAAAGATATTAAATATATAAAGTATTCTCATTTAATCTAATGAGAAATAAATTATCAAATTTATTCAATTGAATGTTTCAAATGTATCGCGATATGATCTGATGAAAGGGATTGTGTGTATGTTTGCATTACAATACCTTAGCGGTTTCTTGCTCTTAATACATATTATATGTTTCACCCATCGTGTGCCACTGTAACAATAACGGCAAAAATACAAGAAAATGAATAGCCTGAATGTGCGCCCTTTCCATATTGTTGATGAATGTTTATTCGAGTGTAGGGATATTGCAAATCCTAATTCCTGTGGAATGAACGTAAATTACCTCTCATAATTGGAAACTTCTCAATTTAAAGGATAGCGTTAGATGTATTTATAAATATTGTAAAGAGCATTGAACGGACACGTCTAATTTTAATTGAATAGAGAAATAATGACCTTCTCCAAACTTCAGCGAGATCAAACATTCTTTGAAGAACTGTTCAATCTCAATTCAATGACGTCGCATCGTTTCACCATCTAATCAACTGCGAAATCAACCATGCACTAATGAACACATACTTCATTTAGGTTATATTACTTATGCCAAGTTCCATGCTGATCATATGAAATAAATTCTTGCCCAGTCGAAATGAATACATCAAAAGAAATAATTTAGTATTGATCTTAACTCTTATTTCATCGATGTCGAAGAAGTCCACAATATTTCCTCATATATGATTACCATGAATTACATAAAAGCCAATCTCGTAATTGCAATCGAGGAAATAGCTAGTGCTATTGGCGTAGTTAAATGAGCCAAATCAAACTTTCGTAAACATTTTTTAAAGTATGTTTTAAAATATGATGCTTTACAGGACTGCGATGATAGCGCTTTAACAATGCAAAATTCATGCGGACACAAGATCAGCATTAACAACTAATACGGAGTATGGCTTCTACATGTTTGAATGACAGGGAGGTGATTTACAAATACGGGATAAAAATGAAATAAAGACGGATGCAATCATTTCAAACAATCATTGTCGGTCTACCTAAGGTAGGACTCAGTAGCATCTCGAGGGACTCGACTAACGGTCAGGTTAGGCTGTAGTGGTTCCGGAGTTTAGCGTTGATTTTGTCTCGGATGGTAATAGTGTGGCCTTTCACTCGTTTTCTAAAATCAACAGTTTCACCAAATTAGTGTGTTACCTACGTAACATGTAAGAAGGTATATTACATTTTTAGTGCGATATCAGAACTTCTGACTGACAATGAAGCTAAGTCATGTTTTCGAACTGCTGAAATATTTCATCTCAGGCATTTGTTTGCAAATTGGGTAATGCATGTATTCACATCAATATTTGCCTGAATATGTGTTATTACTTGCAGTGACCTTGTCGTGTACCAGCTAGTCCTTGAAAGAATGTGGTCGACGGTACGCTATCATAAGAACTTTGTAAAATATTCCCCTCAAAGTTTTAATTGATTTGATCTGAACCAAGTTCCAGAAAGGCGGAACGCTTGTAGTATGTCTCGGTCTTGGTATTGTACTTCATGAGAGAACATATATCGAGTTGTCTGAATTGGTTAATATCCTTTTTGAAGTATCTCCTTCTGTTTCCTCATCATTTAAGGCGCTCAGGCAACTCTCAGAGTCTTTTTACAATGTTAGCTGGATCAGTGTACCTGAGTTTCATTTGAACGTGCCTGGGGTGGCTGGGGTATCAGATGGTTAGGTTTGTATGCTGGTGAGATTCAGTTGGTTTCTAATTCAGGTCAGTTTTGATTTACCCTTTAGGAGAGTAAATTGAGTATCTAGACTGATGTTGAACCAGTTTGACGATTCCTGCGTAATCATAGGATGGACGTTATTGGGCAATTTGTTTACATGCACATGCTAAAATTGTCTCCCGTTTCCATCTAGTTTGATCAATGTCGACAATGAATAAGTATCACCATAAAGGTCCATATAGTAACTCCCTTTAGGCCCTTACGATCAAAAAGGTCCATATAGTAACTCACTTTAGGCCCTTACGATCAAAAAGGTCCATATAGTAACTCCCTTTAGGCCCTTACGATCAAAAAGGTCCATATAGTAACTCACTTTAGGCCCTTACGATCAAGGCTTTCTATCTAAACATTGACAAACGAATGTTCAGTTTTAGTGCACATTGTATTTACATTCGTTTGCAAGTAGAGTCCGTCGTTGAATACGACATTGGTAAACTTCAGAACATGTATTTAAAGTTGACCAAATGGTACATAGGAAAGAACAGATCAGGTCGACCATCCCTTGCTTCGTATCAGGCTATGTATTTACCTATTATGGGGCTGTTGATGTGAGAGAACATACATCCATAGTGCCGAAGGGAGCGTTATCTGGACGTTTATTTGTCTGTTTTTGTAGGTAGTCATTTTGCATGAAAAGACAAAGTTGATACTCAACCAGTCTTGAAATAGATTTTCTGTTGGATTGTAATTTCCGGAAATGATTGGCGTTCATGGTTCCCTTCTTAGTGATTCTTATGGAGTAAATACAAACTCCTTCCTTTTGGGTCAACTGGTGGGATGTAAGTCAGTCTTATATTATTAATGTTCCCCGCGTTATACCTGTATTTTAAGGTATAAAACAAGACTTCAGCTATATTCTGCTGTTGGATTATGACTGAATTTCTTATTAGACATCACGTCTGAAAGCCGTTTGTTCGCCTCAGCAATACAGTCGACTAATTCATAACAAGAAAATAGGATCCATTGTCTAATGGCTTGACAACAATAATTTCTTTCTCGTAAAGGTTTTCAGTGACTGTATTAAATGTCGGGTTAATTTGTTTCATTTTGGTTTGGCATTGTTTGCAAGAATTGATGGCAATTTCCACCGTGGACACAAACACCTCTTCTGTTGAATCTTTACTAGAGGTTGATACGGTTGCTATTTGGGCGGAATCTGTGAGGCAGATCGTTACTGGAATTAGATTATCCCACATCGTCACTATGGTTTTCCTTGACTCTTATTCTCCTTGTTAAACGTGAGAAATCCTATTTCAATTCCAGTACCTTGCACGTTTATGACAGAGAACAAATGTTGAGACCTTTGTCAAGACGTCATATATTTGAGTAAGACTAGTTAACCGATGACAGTGTTGTGACAGCAATGACTTTCCAGTTTGTCAAAATGTTTTTGTTTTCAGTGAAGCTATCTTTTCTGCATAAAAAAAAACTTTTGGGATTTCATTGCATTATATGATTTATAGAACCTTTGCTGAGATATTTCTCCAAGATTGCCTTTTTGGCTCCTTAGAAATGTATTTCGATTTTCCTTGCGAGCCGAGCGTTGTACAAAAGAAGCGAACACAACACCATCGAAACGTGGTGTTTACTTAACGGCAACGAAACGACACAAAATAAATAAGCCAGCAGGAAAAACTAGACAGGAAGACCCTAAACATTCAGATACTATACTTCTTGCAAATTGTATTCACCAAAATATGTGTAGACAAAATGAATAAAATTTAATTTGTCCTCAGACGATACGACTAGCGCCAAGGGCTTTTATTAGGTACCATTCCTCGATGTTATCGTCCCCTTCATGCGCTCCGTGCACTGAATGATCACTCACTCACTCACCCACGCTCTCAATCATGACAAACACGTACCGGGGTCACATATTCCCTTCCTAAGTTTAGATGTCTCTTAATATCTATCAAAGTTGTGCCTGCAGCCCAAAAAATGAAACGAAATTTAAAGAAACATAAAATTAATCAGTGCTATGCATCGTGTCTTCAGAAATAAATAAAAACAATAGTATATTATAGTTATTCACATACAAATGATACCACGATTTAAAAAACAACCATTAAATGATATATGCAATTTCATCCTCTTTCATTTTGTAAAGAAAACCATATAAGAACGGTTTTCTATTACTACGAATTCCCTTTCTTTTCTTCTTTAGTAGTACTGGCGTGACTGACCTCGTATGTCAGCCCTAGTGGGATTCGAACCCACCCGATTCTCCCAGGAAGACCACTACTCCCACATTTATCCATCACTCCGCAGTAATATTAGTTAATAACATCGAGGACAAGTAAAACAAAAACAGAATTACAGAGCATAAGAAGTTAAATTGCCCGGCAAGAATTAGATATATAAAACCACTAAAACTGAAAATACAGTTATTTACATAATGATGTCAACTTATCTCATTATATTTATATTTTTGTGTTAGATTGACCATACATGGGATATTCAGGATAACTCCTATGTACTAATAAAAAACAAAGAGAACGCACAAAAGATATGGATAGATCTCAGCAGCTCACACGTAGTGCATCGTCTGTGGATACATCCATTGGCCTAGCCTGTCGGGTGGTTTTCTGTTTCTGGTGGAACGCTTTACCGGTTGCTGGCCTAAGTCTTCCAGCCATACATGTGGTGCTGGTTGGCTGTGGACTAATCTCATGGACTGACGCCGTGGTTCTACCTCTAATACTGTCTGGTTTCCAACTGACCTTTCAGTACATACCTTTGTGTCTCCGAGGCCAGTGCTCTCATCAGGGCACGTGGGGTAGTTAAATGAGTTGTTGGTTTATTTAAACTCCTTTCATATTTCCTAGAGCCAATATTTGAAAAGGTATGCTTTCAAGAGGCTGGCTAATATGGGGGTCTACTATCATGGGCGGTCAGTGGGGAATGGTCTTGGGGACAGACAATCTCCTACCTGGTCCATCTGGGTCGTCTGTGTGGTATAAAGTGCCTGTCGGTGTCTAAATCAGAAATCAAAGATTCAGAGCTCGACTTTGAAAGGGTAAAGTTTGATACACTCTGGGTTTTTGTCTAAACTGATTTCATGGGGTCTTAATTGAAAGGAAGTTAGTCAAAGAGAAAAAACATATTACGATGCAATGTACGTACAGATTCGGACCTGAGCCACTTTTCACCTTGTACATTAGCCTAATTTGTGGATCGATACCACCTGGTATATGTCCTTGCTCCACTAGTTGGCTAATTTTTGTTTCACCTTTAGTACAACATTGCGCACTAGGACTAGGTCCCCTACTTCACGTTTAGACACCCGAAGCTTCTTATCGTGCTGGACATTGTTCTTAGCATGGCAGTTGCTCTACACACTCGCTGAGGCCGCGTAAGAAAAGTGGATGCGGCCTTTCAATTTTTTGCACGTACGTGTGAGCATCTTGAGCAGCCTCGCCTCTGTCTGGTGCGATACCACGATAGGCGTCGACAGAAAGCCGGGGGTGTCACCCAAACATAAGAAAATGGGGTGAAAATCCAGTGGCAACATGCTTAGTAGCAGTAAATCTATGGACAATTTGAGAAAAGAACTACTTACAATGCGTTAACGTTTGTTATTGTCAGCTCATTATCTGTCGGATAAATCGTAGTTTGCTAAAACTGCATGGCATCTTTGCCCTGAAGCGTCAAGATCTGCCGTCAAAAGGACATATTTCAATGGGTTTCTGGTTGTAACCACCTACGAGATAGTTATCGAGTGTATGCATTATGGCCCATTTTAACGCCGAAACTCGAGCTTATGGCCTGGATAAGGCCGTTCACCGGGTCTCAATTCGTACTCGCGTAAGCAGTGACCACTTTTACACATAAAGGACTACTCCTAAACCAGAGCTGCTATCATTAGTTTGCACCATAAATGATTAGCATAGTCGACAAATGCTAAGATCGGGGTAAAGTTCAATTTATCTTTAAAGAGTAGCGGAGGCGGTCAAAGAAGCTACTTGCTTCTTTTTTTACTTATTCTTTCGAGATGCCTTGGTCGTTCCATGGCTCTTTAATAAAGCGTTAAACGATTGTGCTATCTGCGAAAATTTCTCGACAAAGCGTCGAAAGTAAGCTGCGAACCCCCCAAAATTATGCAGCTTTTAATGCTGTTAGGCTTTCGCTAAGTCTTAAAAGTAGATGTTTTCTCTGGGTCAGTATGATACCCTCCTCGATTATAACCTAACTTAGATAAACGACTGAAGACATGGACAACTCACATTTAGAGGGTTTCAAATTAGGAACATGATGTTGTAACTATGAGAAGGTTCCTCCAAACGGTCCATGTGCTCATCGAACGTCTTTGAGAAAATGGGGATATCGTATATGAACATATGACACTTGTTGAGGTGCATTTCACCCAAGCCGTTCTCCATAAGACGTAGAAATGTGGCTCGAGCATTGCACAAACCAAACGTCATGCGGTTCGCTCATAAAAGCGGATTCAACCTACCTAGAAGGTTCTGTATTGGTTGTGTTCTTCCTCCATCTCAACATGCCAATACCCAGACCTTAGCTCCAACTTGGAGAAAATTTTGGCCCCTCCCACTATATCGACGGTTTCATCAAACCTCGAAAGCATAAAGCCATCCTTCTGGGTCTTTGCATCGAAGGTCCTGTAGTTATTGCAGAAACGCTGGCTGTTTTCTCGTTTATAGTCATGGTTAATTTAATTAACAAATTCAGATAATTTGATTAATAATAGCAATTGACGAATTATATCGCGAAAACGTCCATATATGTGTAGTTTCAGAGAAAGCTATTGACAATATTGACACACACGTCAGAAGGTTCTATCACGAGGCAAATTTGTTCCTCGTTTATCTGCATGCCTTCGTAAACTCTGCAATAGTACATATGTTGACTTTTTCGGCATATATAATAGTTTAATTGCAAAGACCATTACATCATTCTGTACTTCATCGGAGAAAGGTTCCTCTTATTAATGTAAGTGTTCTAAGACATTAATATTCACTTTGAAAAGATTTTGACTGGTTAATTGGTAAATAATAATGATCAGTGCGAACTGACGGTAGATCCGGACCATCTGAATTGAAGTGTTCATGTACTAGGTTGCTATTGTTTCAACTTAGTACTTGTGATACTGATAAACACACACACACACACACACACACACACACACACACATATATATATATATATATATATATATATATATATATATATATATATATATAGATAGATAGATAGATAGATAGATAGATAGATAGATAGATAGATATCTCTCTCTCTCTCTCTCTCTCTCTATATATATATATATATATATATATATATATATATATATATATATATATATATATATATATAGAGAGAGAGAGAGAGAGAGAGAGAGAGAGAGAGAGAGAGAGTCAGTTTATTGCATTGATCTTAAGCAATCCCTGGTACACGTGATACCTTGCTGGATCCAGTGCACTTTAAATGACTTTTATTCGCCATATGATTTGTATTCTATACGATTTATGTATCAAACACTTTGTGCAAATTGACGCTGATTCGCTCAGAGCTCAGAAACACTTCCGGAAAGAAAGAAGAAATGTGTTTATGGAGCATAATTCAGGTTCTAGTTTGCTGAAATCACACTAATATGTCCCATTCACACATGCCCTTGTAACCTCACTTGGTTGATTGATATGCAAGTTCAATATATATTTCCATAATGCAAACCCCAATTCGAATTTGTTAGATTTGCAACACAGACCTCCCAATGTCAATAATACTTAATCGATTACAATTAATCGAACTTAAATTAATTCGAATTTATTTTGACCATTTTCACTGTACACCTAAATATATTTTGAAAGTGTAACGGAAGGAACATTTAATACATGCAAAACCGCACTGCTATCGGATAAAGGTACGTTTTAGCCATGCGATCTCGAAGTATCACTACGAGTTTATCATTAAACTCTTTACAACATACACAGGTAATAATCGTTTTAGAACGTATTTTTGGTGTTTCTTATTGTGAGTATGTGATTACGTGCGAATTCAAAATGTAAGGTACAAAAGAGAATATCGAAGTAAAGGTGTATGTATCAACCAACAGAACAAGTCAGTGTAATTTTTTAATTTTTTAATTTTTTAATTTTTTTTTTAATATATTTTTTCCGGCCTTAGTTCTGTTATGCACCAGGCTCAAACAAATAAGAAGCTGTAAACTGGTATATGTTTTGTTCCCTTATTGAAAACCACTGCTCTTAGATTTATAGTAGCTTAAAGTTTACTGTCAATTATATTAAAAAGACTCGTGATTTTATCACGGTCAATATATTAGTACAATTTCATTTACACTTTATGACGCATATATAATTAAAGTTGTTAGACTATGGATATGATGAGATATTTGATTTATATACAAAACAAAATGTGATTGGCTACAACATACCCCTGTGTAATACCTGCTTGAACGGACTTAAATAATGACTTGAACTAATGTACATGTACACTCTGAAATATTTTATTTGAAATTAACTTCAGTAACGGCTACCACAAGAACATGTTAGGACAGTTAGCCTGACTGATGTTGCTTTGTCAAGGAATCTCAAGTGCAGTTTTCCTTTCAGGTGTCACGCGCACATAAGATCTCAGACGCATTGTGCCAATATTAGATATACATGAAGTCGATTAAATCCTGTATAAATTTAAACAATGCTATACTTTGAACAAAGATTTCGTGTTCAGAAATCATTGTAGTATACAAACGATGTTTATGAAGGAAGTTTGATTTTAATAGTATTGATTTTAGGCGAATCGCCGCTATTAGCAGCCAGTGATTGCTTCTTCTCATGTTTGCAATTAAGTTGATCGTAAATTAGTTTGTTTTTAAAGATTCCACTCTTGTTTTCACAATAAGCTCTGGTTAATTGTTGATCTTTACTATTTTCCATTTTGATACGAGCGTTACCGCAACTAAATTTGTACCAATGGTCAACTTACTTCAAACTCCATAGTTTTCCCCTCTCTCTCACACACCCACACTCATACAAAATAACAGGACCTCGATCAAGCAAGATGAAGATTACTCTGGTGTGATAGACTGCCCGTGACAGTTCGTCCCGGGTCAGTTACCGTCGTGTTTCCATCAGTATCAGTCACTTAAGTCCAGCTGCTTTCGTGTTTTCCTCTTTGTCATGCATTTTCCTCCAACTGCCATCGAGTTTTCTCTCTATCAGGCATTATCCTTCAACTGCCAACGTACTTTGTTCTGTATCAGCCATTGTACTCCAGCTGCCGTCATTTTTACCTTTGTACCAATCATTTCCTTCAACTTCTGTCATGTTTCCCTCTGTATCAGTAATTTTCCCTCAACCGACGTAGTGTTTCCCTCTGTACGAAGCATTTGTCACCAACTCACATCGCGTCCCTCTGTATCAGGTATTTTCCTTCGACTACTGCCAAGTTTCTCTCTGTATCAGGAATATACCACTAACTGCCGTCGTGTTTCCCTCATTATCAGGTATGTTCCTTCAAAAGCAATCGTTTTTTTCAATGTAATAGGGATTTTACCTCAAATACCGTCGTGTTTCCAGCTTTACCATGCATTTAATTCGATTACCGTCATAAATCTTTCAGTAACAGGCATTTTCTTTCAACTGCAATCGTGTTTCCCTCTGTATCCGATATTTCCTTTAATTGCCGTTTTGTCTGCATCTGTATCAGGCATTTTCCTATACCCGCGGTCGTGTTTTCTTCTCTATCAATCATTTTCATTAAACTGTCGTCGTTTATCCATCTGTATTAGGCATGTTTTCTTCAAACAACCGTTGTATTTCTTCTGTATCAGCCATTTCAGTTCAACTCCTATCGTCTTTCCCTCTGTAACAGCATTTTTCTTCAGCCGCCTTCGTATCTACCTCTGTCGTAGGCATGTTGTTTCAATTGCCGTCGTGTTTCCCTCTATAATAGACATTTTAAACCACCTGCCTTCGTGTTTCCGTCTGTATCAATCATTTCCTCCAAATGAGGACGTGTTTCCTTCTGTATTAGGCATTTACCTTCAAATGCCGTCGTGTTTGCTTCTGCATCATATATTATTCACACTAACCACACACTTAATTATCTCTCCTTAAGACATGTCAGACTCGATATATTTAAATTTTACTTAAACTGGATCACAGTATTTATTGGATGTTATCTATTTTTATTGCAACTGCATAAACTTCAGCCACAAATGGTTTCATACAAATTATCGCTTTGGTAACAGTGTTACTCAAAAGTTACCCCACCGCTATATTTCTTAAAAAAGCAAATTTCTTTGTGAGTAAATAGTATTTTCTCTCGAAGGTATAAAAACCTGGCAACAAACATAGGAGATTTATGTGAATAAGCAAAGCTGTCATAGTTTTGGAGATGGTAAGAACAAACAGATTTTGCCCAAATCCATTTCAGTGTGAGTTTAACCCACTCAAACAAATGTAAACAATTCAATTTGTGCAAACTAAATGCCTCACTCAATACGTTAGCCATAAAACAGAGAAAATCCGAATCATAGGTTACCAGAATAACCCATTTCTGTTCTTTGCAATGAAAATGTAAAGACTTTGTGCGGTCCTGCTTTCGGCGCAAAGTATGAAAACTGTTTTACTCAGCGAAAATCGTAATAAAGTCTATATCACGTTTGACTAAACACATCCAAACATTATGTTCTTCAAACATAGGTAAATATGGACAGAATGCATCAGTTGAGTCAATTTAGATTTCATCTTGGAGCCGTTTGATTGGGAAGAAATTCAAAAAATATTCGAAGGACGCCAAATGGAAAAGCAGACCATACAGACAAATAATATATAATGATATAAATTGTTGAATAAACTTGTCACTCTGTTTTTGTGCTTCAGCTTTTTTTCTTTGATGACCACCGATGCGTTAGTTCAAAATGCACGAATACTTTGCCATTAAGCTCCCGCTATTTGCAAACTGTTGTGTCCTCTATTACTAAGTTTCGTCTCTGCTTGATAAGTTTCAATTTGTTCTGATAGTTTCATACCTATACATGTATTCTATTGAATCGGTTTGTGGTTTTGAGTTGGTTGTAGCGTGCCACGAATTATTTTCATCTATCATGTTCACCCCGGACCTCGTCGCCCTGTGCAGAGATTGCTGATGCATGAGAGATAGACGAAAGTTGCCGTCAGTCTGGAAGTATCTTCAATTTCACCTCGGAGACGTTTATGAGAAACTGTATATCTATGTCTCATTATTGTTTTATTTTGTTTTAATGTTGAGCTTATTGAGATCTTGGGGGGGGGGGGGATTAAAGAAAAACAAAACGGTATATCATTAATGGTGTGTACACTGTAACATTCTAGTTCACTTTGACGCGAGAGCCATCATTATCGCGAACAGTTTTTTGCAGCTAGACGAGCTAATTGTTATGAACCGGTGTCATTTCGTTGTTTTCCCACAACTACGAGTCTTCATTACACTGTAGAATCAATGTTTTGTAAATGTATGGTACTGACAACAGCTCTAGTACCTATGGCAAATGTATTCATTAATGGAAAAAATACGCTAAATATATTACTCTGTGTCATTATTAAATCGATATATGTTTCATGTACAACGGTTATGAAATTACATATTCATTTTTGAACCGCATATTCTCTGTGTTTTGATTGCACAGTTATTACTTGTCTTTTTTACTTTTTAAACAATCCACTTTCTGACTGGTTGTTATAGAATCTAAAGGTATCTTCACTATTGAAGTAAATTTGGTCACCTTATTTTGGGAACCATAGCTTTAAACTTTTAAGCCATGCCAGCTAGTATTATTCTAAAATTGTACCTGAAAGAAACTGGATGCATACTGCAAAAAAGGAAATTGTAGTACAACATTAGCTATGAAAACATCAACACTTTTTTAATCACAAAATCTATCAGTTTATAAAATTTAAGTAACTATGTTTCATTTCAAAACATAGTGAGAGTCCAGCTGTTGTTACCAAATATATTAGATAGGTATCGCCCGCTGAAGCCAAGACGAAAACAGGTTGTCTCATACTGGTGATTTATACCATACTTTACTCCTGCTTTATCGCGTTTGGTCACTAAATACTCGACACTAATTAATTTTTTTCTTTTAATCTTTTACACAGAATGATAAAGCCTCGAAAACTCTCAGAGTAATTGACAGACTTGTATCGGAACAACGTATCACTTTGATTCGATTAATGAATGTCATTACCTTGTAAACAAGCAAAGGTTTCAACCATATCATTGTTAATATAATCTTTATTACACGATTGAGTTATCTTATTTGCGTTTTAGGGCACAGCAAATATATTTCTATCTCTGTCTGTCGGTATGTCTCTCAAATACATTTCTTTCTCTCTGTTTCTCTGTCTGTCTAGATGATTGTCTGCCTGTATCTCTCTCCACGCCTCTCTCTCTCTCTTATATATATATATATATATATATATATATATATATATATATATATATATATATATATATATATATATATATATATATATATATATATATATGTAAAGTGTTTCAAAATTCATTATGTGCTCATTATACCACATTCAGAAGTTAAAGTAATTTTTACAAATTTGTTTTTTGTATTCAAGTTTTGATTAGACATGCTCGGACCGCGTGCCACTGTTGTTCGAACGGCTGGTGTGGTTAAAACAAGTGTCCAAGTGTCGTTATTGTATTTGTATGAGTCCAGGGCTTTTGAATCCCCAAATATCTGAACACAATCTCAACTTTGGTAGTAGTTTATGTATTTTGTTGAGGTGGGATTTATATGAGATGTCATTTACAAGAAACTGACGTTACAAATACACGACTTTCTGTATCAAAACATGAAAGCATTTTGTGTAAGTGTATGCTTTTCACTGATGATGAAGCTTCAAGAATCCGATAGAACACATATATAGTTATGATTTTTGTGCAAGACTCATGGTTCTCCTTGTATGGAAAAATGCAGCTAGTCTAAACATGCCTGACGATACAAACCGACTATGCTATTTTATGAGTTTGGATGGATATGACTGCTTGCCAATCAAACGTCATATTTGAAATGAAAGACTTTATTCAGTTTGTAACATACAAATATAGACAATGTTCTATTGATTGAATTTCATTCGTTTTACAGACTTGACTTTGGAGCATTTATTGATTGAAATAGTATTTTTTTTCATAGGGTGCGGCATTGAAACCACATGTTTGAAAAACAATTTAAAAAAAAGAAATGCACATTTTCAAATGGTTTTCTCCACCAAGAGACATTTATCAATACTGGGTGTATGCTGAGAAAAATAGATTTGATCTCGAACATTTAGAAATTTTATGTTATTCAATTTTTCATATGGTGTTCTGTGGGCTTGGAGAGACCTATGAGCGTAAACAAAAGCTATCGAAGCAGGCAGCTAGGAAGCTATCACGTGTATCTGTAAGAAAGTGATTGTTTTTGTTTGCCTAAGGATAATTTATTTGCAATCCGTACTGATTGGGTGCCATTCTTAAGAGATTTACTCCGTTAAACCTTAAACAAATGACACGTTATTTTCAATTCCTTGAATCTATCAGACATGTCGCAAAGCAGGAAATTTTAATTTTCATTTCAATTGTAAATGGTATTGTCAGCACGTAAAATATACCAGTAATATGGAAAAGAGGAAATTATAATTATTTTATTAAAATCGTCCATAGTCATAGACAATATTCATTGGGAATGTCCCAATTCATTATGAATGTCCCAATTCTCTGAATTTCTCCGAGTATGCCAGTATCATTAATATTGTATGACTCCCTATATTTCTTCTGCGTTGGTAATATATATATATATATATATATATATATATATATATATATATATACATATATATATATATATATATATATATATATATATATATATATATATATGATAAAAAAACATTTTTCATGTAATGAAGTAAATAGACCTTAAAACAAAAATCTAGCAATTCTATGACGGCATTTATAGAATAAACATTTCCAGATTTGATTTCAGCATCGCCCATTAACATAGAAATACTTTATTTTATTATAATGTATCAAAGATTTTGAAAATATAATTTTACATTAAATAAAATTAAGATATCTCAGATTTTTAGAAAAGCAAACATAGTTGTTTATTTACTGCTAGCACCAATTACAACGTGTTCCCAATATCTTAGCTCTATTTGTGGGAAGAACACGCATATTTTGCTAAATATCGTGTAATGTTTTATACTAGGCAACAGTTCATAATCGTCTCTTAAGAAGCGTGGAATGGGATAAGTAGACGTTACGCAAGGCTAAAGCAAGATCAATTTAAATAGTCACGTGGTTCTGTGAGTCTTTTATGTTAATTTCAGGTTTAAAATATGTTTTTCGTACACTAGCCATATTTATATTGTTCATATTGAGAAAAAAAAATAGTTTTATAATGTATATCATTCGCTGTGTGTAATGTGATAAGTAGACGTTGCGCAAAGCTGAATCAAGGTCATTTTAAGTAGCCACTGGTTCTGTGAGTCTTTTTAATATTATTTTCGGGTTGAAAATGTTGTTTTTCGTGCATTGGTTATATTTTTCTGGTTGATATTAAGACAATAATATCTGTATTGGAAAAGTTGCAATTATAGTGAAAAATGGACTCACTGAATCAATATGATTTACTGTAGATGACTGATGTGTATTTTACATTTGGAAAATGGTAAAAGAAAGCAAAATAGAATATATTCTCATAATATCGCCTCTGTATTAACTATGTCATCAAGTTGGGTTATGCAATATTAATAGCGGACATTAGATCAGAGTGGTTATGTCTCACCGTATCCATTAATCAATAACCATCAATTATTTCAGGAAGACTATTATATGAATGCATAAAAACGTATATAATCATACATTATTTTTCCAACTTAACAATAAACTCAAACCCATGTTTCTTTTACTAAATGACACGAGACTATTAGACGAAAAACGATGAGTCAAGTAAATAAATGTCAAGATATAACATAAAGAATGCACGATTGTTCAGTACGTTCAATGGTTACACATTTCACATGTATATTAATCAACCAAAAATATGATCCAATTTACATATTACTTCAGACCAATGTGTGTGTGTGTTTGTGTGTGTGTGTGTGTGTGTGTGTGTGTGTGTGTGATTAGCATTTTCAAAGTAGATTTAACAATTGTTCAGTCATATCGCTACGACGTCTGCAGTGTGGCAGTTTATAGTGATGTCTAGCACTGGGGCATCATGCCGCAGACATGTAGCATAATGACCCACCCAGTCAAATTATCCTAACACCAGGCCGACCAGTCCTAACACTAACCTCTTATTCCAGAGCGCCTAGCGAGGCAGATGTTAGTACCATTTGTGTAAGTCTTTGGTATGGCTCTGCCGGTCTTCAAACCCACGACCTCTCGCTTTCGAGGTGGACGTTCTAACAACTAAGCCACCAGAGCGATCCCACATATCGGACTGGATACAATGACAAACCTTTGGTAACCGTTACGCATCGGTCCTCATTCTACATTTCAAGATATATTGAGGGTGAGGAGAATTTGCGTTTGCTTCCAACAATAATTAAAGAAGAGCACGTTCCTGTGGCGGTTCACGGTAGGATAATGTTTTTTATCGAACCATTTAGATGATTGAGCTTAAGCAGTATATCAAATGCGGTTTCAAACACCACGCAAAACTCTAAACCGTGTTTGCGATCACAGATCACTTATTTTAATTATAATTAAATGTGAAGCGTTATACCTCCCTCGTCAGCTGTAATTTTACAAACGAAGATGCACTGTAGACAGCCCATCTCTGATTTCTGAATGATTAGGGTATGATTTGATAAACGGTTTTATCAGTGCAGAATCGGATGGATACTACTACTCTCAAGCTGGGAATCTTCCATCAGCTTCGCGTTTTCTCGCATTCCTTTTAGGCGAGTTATTTAAAAATGATTAATTGACTTCAAGAACGCTGTTGGGTATCAACTACGATGGGATTTTGGAGTGAGCTGCAGTGTACATTACAGTTTTTTAATCAAATAAATTGATTATGACCCCACACGGTTGAAGTGAAGAGAACTTCCCTCCAATGTCAGCATAACATTTGAAATGACATCCAACACACACAAAGTGAGCCACATGTCATAAATTCTCTTACCTGCGTCGACACGCTTGTACTGCCTTTTCAAATTCAATATATGTAAATTGTTCGGTTATTCGTTTACAAAAGTATTACGATGTTGTAGTTGCGATAATTTTTTTTTATTGCATACGTTATAGCCTTTTACGTCAACAGATGACGACAAATGTATGGATTTATTGTCTTAATAAAGACTTACTACAGAATAACAACCTAAGTGGATACATTTGTCATGTTTACACAATTATGAAAACGTTTTGCAATCAGTAAGTCATATTTAAGAATGCTTCAGGAATACTTCTTTATGGAAATGACAGGTTCATATGTCCATAAATTTTGAATAAAAAACACTTTAAACAATTTGCAGTATTATACATCCAAATTGTTGTCAATTGCTCCGACTGATATATGTGCGTGAGTTTAATTGCTTTACCTATTTCTAGACACATATGTATTCATCTTCTAATTGACGCGCAATTGACGTAGGTAAGTTGTTTTATAAGCCATTGACTTTACGGTCAGAGTAGATCTCGACCACGTCCAGAATGTTTGTGTTTGAGGACGTATTTTGCAATTCGTATCGTAAGTATATGCATATCCAGAATTTGTAATTTACTTATGTAAGATTTAAATTGATTGTATAGCAAAGAATCATGTGTCGAGCTGACATACTTAATAATTATAAAGATTTTTATAACTACTTTTGAGGTCAAGATATATCCTTTTTATTACAACGATTGCTAAGTTATTGAATAAATATATTTCATTCATCAACCATTAACTATACGATCAATATATATTTTGAGAAACTCTTAGTATTAACTACAACAAATCAGATGATATTCCGAATGATTAGGTACGGTTTTACAAAGTTCTCTAGACTTTGGGTTGTAAAGACAAATAAATGAATTAAAGAAAATACTAAAATTAATAGTACAGACATTTTGTATTACTGATCAGCCACAAAAACACCAGTTTTGTATTTTGTTTAAAGCCTTTACCATACCCCCACTTAGCAATCATGATTTAGTAACCACCATTAAGACAGAAAAAGTATTAAATCTCTTTTAATTTTAACTTGCAAAATAAAAGAAGAACGAAATGATAATATAGCACTTTGAAAGTACGTCAACTACTTCAGATAAGCAATGTAAGTGTTTGGAAAATAAACTCCAATGCACGATCAATAGTAATTTCCCATACTCAGAACATAAGTATCGTGTAATCTCGAAATTTTCGGCATTATCTCATTTCCTTCATTAATACTGATATTAATATTGATCACGTGGCTTACAATGGTCCCGTGATACGGGAGGCTCGTGTAGATAGGTGGCAAGCCCCTAGTCCCTATTTAGTTGTGGACTCGCCTGTCTTACATCATTCGCCTCTTTACCTTCAAGTTCCATATGTTGACCCTCATGTGATAACCTTGGTCCGGGAACGATGGAACGTCCCTTATTGCTTTAATATTTATGTATGCCTGAAGTCTCTCTACTGATGTGTTTCTTACTCTTTTTTTTTTTTTTTTTTTTTTTTTTTTTGCAACATGCCGGTGTATTCGTTCTCGCAATAATTCCATTTGATATAATAAGCTATACCACATTACTTGAAATTTTCTCTTTTTTCCTTCATAAGCCTAAATTATTGTCTTAAACAGTTATATGCTTTATGATATACGTTGATCCCATGTTGTCCGAGTACTCTAGCGAGGAATTCCGATGTACCATGGATATATGACATACTGATATCAGAGTAGCCTGAGCAAATCATGCTTCTGTTTGGTGCTTTTCCGCTTTTCGGGCAGTTTAAAAAGCCACTATGGATAGCCATTTACTCTCAGTTTAGTCTTCACATGCTATGCTTATTTCATGCCGGTCCGTCTAATGCGTGACTAACGGGTTAGCTGGGTACATTAACGTTCTCACTACTGTCCTCTTGTCTTCAGGTGGTGAATGGAATAAAAATAGTTGAGGTACTGGTCAGTGTGTCTTGGTTTTCTATAAACAGAGACTATGGTTGATCCATCCTCATTTACATGCATACACATGTTTAAAAATTGTAGTTTGCCATTTTCTTTTTGTTCTAAGTGAACTGAATATATCGGTCAATGGACATGAGATGATCGGAGAAGTCCTAAATATTTTAATCGTTTAGTTCACATCTGAACCACATATTCAGTGGATTCTTTACCGATTCGAAGGCATTCTTCTCAAATAACTCCCTATATAAGTTGGAATCTATTGGTGAGAATACGGGCTGCCATTGCCGCTCATTGTTTCTGTTGGAACAACTGAGTATTATGGATAAAAGTTATGCTCTTCGAACAGTTTCACTGAGGCAAAGACATGTTCAACAGGGAGGCCACATGTACATTTCCGAGTAATGTCAGGCACTAATTTCTCTCTGATCGCACTTGCAGCTTTATCCACTGGACTACGGGAAACAATAGGGATTATACATAAAACAGTTTTATATATGGTCATACCTCTAGGTATCTGATCGTTTGGGGAACGTGTACGCTGTTGATGATACGATGTTCCGTTTCTAACACAAGAGACCCTATAATAGAAGTCAGATATGTTGCCAAAGCATCCAATACACTGCCCGATCTAGATACTATGGAACTGAGTGTGGTATACTTCTGTGAAATTTAGATAACAAATATAGCTTCGGGATGTTTTCAGTAGTATGGTAGAGAAGATTATACAGTGATTAATATATAGTTTGGTCTTTATTCAATTGTTTTAACATAATGATCAATTTATTCGTTATTCTTGGTATATAGTTTCCGCTTCAATTCTCATAAGTGTCTTTGTCGGTAACCAGTGTTATTTTCTAATTGTTTATGCCTCCAAAGTATAGAAAATGATTATTATTCCACACAAGCTTTGCTTTTGTGCCCATGACAGTGAGACTTTGAAATTTACATATTTTCCAGAACATTCCAAATAGATTCAGTGCTGAGTAAACTTGGAGTAACTCCTAGTAATATAAAATTAGTATGAAAGTAGGAATCCTACACCCAATAGTTCAGTTTAATTCCAGCTGCCTAAGTGGATACATATCTGCATATTTTCTGAGATGGCACCAAGAGGCTGCAAGCAGCCGGCAGACGCATTTTGCTATGTCTGCGGCCAATTTATCAAGACAAGAGCGTAAAAGTACTCACTGAAAGTATCTGCTAAGACGTTTGAGGCTTACAAGGCAATATTTCTGCATGACTGTTGGGGATCAAGACAAACCCTGGGCACTTCATGTCACCTGCGAGCACTGCAAACAAAAAACTCTAGAAGGTAAAATGGACGATTGTTGCTTGGAGTTTTGTTATAAAATCTGTTAAAATGTTTAAAATTTAAAAGTTTTTAATTTTAAAATGTTTTACAATTTTCAATGTGATTGAAAAAGTATATAATATATGAAAAATGTTGCGAGAATTTCTTACACATTAGCCATGGGTGAAAGAAATTTAATTGTTTCTGTAGAGTGGTGCAGAAGGGAAATTAGAGCCATGAAGTTCACTATCACAACACATTGGCAGGAACCCACTGAATACTCAGACAACTACTACTACTGCAAGGTAAACCCTTCCAAACGTCGTACTGGCAAGAATGCACATACCAGCACGTATCCGGACCTTCTTTCATCCATCGCCTTGGTTCCACACTGCCTTGAGCTCCCCGTACCCACTCCTCCGGAAAAAGACCAGCCGATTTTAGAAAAGAGCAGCAAGTCAGCAAGCGAGGAATACACTGTAGATCAAGATGAAAATTTTGGAGGTGGAACTGATGAGAAAAACCCATACTACCACGACCCACAAAGACCTCAACGATTTGATCAGACATCTTGGTCTCACCAAGTCCAATGCCGAGCATCGGACATCTATGCTAAAGCGGTCGAACTTGTTCGTTGAATGTGTGCAAGTTCCAGATCAGAGGAAAAGTCACCAAGCTTTTTTCAGCTACTTCACCCGTCAAGATGGGCTCTGCTTCTGCCACAATGTGACCAGTCTGCTCGAGGCAATCGCAATCGCCTGTATCCAGAATGAGTGGTGCCTCTGCATTGACAGTTCATTAAGAAGCCTCAAAGCCGTGCTGCTCCATAAAGGGAACAAGTGCCTGTCTCTTCCCCTGGCTCACTCAGTGAACCTCAAAGAGGATTACACCAGAATCAAGACCTTTCTTGACGCCATGAAGTTTATTGAGTACTGCCTGGAGGTCATCGGAGACTTTAAAATGGTTGCATTTTTTTCGTGATGGGTCTCAAATGTGGTTTTACCAAGTTTCCCTGCTATATTTGCCTTTAGGATAGCAGTGACACGAAGGCGCTCTACCACAGGCTACAGCGGACCGAGTTCTTTGTAGGTAGGAACAATTTGGAGCCACTGGTGGACCCCCGGAAGGTTCTGATGCCCCCCCCCACATCAAATTGGGCCTTATGAAACATTTTGTCACACCTCTAGCTAAGTAGTTGAAAGCTTTCAAGTACCTTCAAAACTTTTCCTCTAAACTGTCTGAGACATAGGTCAAAGTTGGAGTCTTCGTCCCACCACAGATGAAGAAGATACTGGAGTGCAGTGAATTCCCCAAGAAGATCACTAGTAAGGGGAAAGCGGCATGGAACAGCTTTGTCTCAGTGGTTCGGGGTTTGCTTGGAAATCACAACGCCGAAAGCTATGTGGAGCTGGTTGAGACTCTGGTGAAGAACTACGGCGCAATGGGCTGAGGATGTCCCTCAAAGTCCATATCCTTGATGCTCATCTTGATAAATTCAAGGAGAATATGGCAGCGTACTCGGATGAGAATGGCGAGCGCTTCCAGATAGATCTACTGGAATTTGAGCGTCGCTACGTAGGACAGTATCACGTGAATATGATGGGAGACTACATTTGTAAATCTCGAAAACCTACTCACGTACTAATAACTTGTTGTCGTTTTTGTATTACTTTAGTATAAATACATTTAAATTTGTATTCATATATTGTTTTTTCTGACCTAATTGAACGAAAAGACACAATTTCTCCCGGTTTCTCATTGGAAATAGGTAAATTTTACAATATTACTGTCTGGGTCACAACAACAAAGTTTGTGGGGAATAATAGCCATTTTCTGTACTTTTTAGGCATAAGCAATTACGAAATACTACCCTTTAACAAAACGTGTGTTACGTATTGTAATCAACCCTGCTGAATAATACTGTTGTGAATCCTTTTTATATTTCGCTAAATCATATGTGGCTATTGTTTGCTGTTTAGTTATATTAAATCAGGGAAGTTTACCGTTCTTTAGGATTCTTGCAATCTCATCCCTCGGGCTCTACGTTACCACTTGATTGCGTTGCTTCGATGCATTAGATAATCTACAGTAACGATACCAATCTTGGTGTGACATAACTGTTATGTATATTTGATTAATTATATCTGATTCAATATATATTTATTCCAATTTAATTGTGTGTCAGTTTTGATTTTTGTTTTCCTTACATGATATTGTAATGTAAATTTATTCACTGGAGATGATACCTTTTTTCAGAAAATAGTTTGAAATTGACTGTTAGTTTATAAACACCAGGTGTTGATCTAAATCCTGACCTTGTTTCAAAATGTGTAGCAAACTTCGTAAACAGTTTTTATTTTATTTTGAAATGATTGGTTATTTTCATGGTGATGATGGGAATTTGTCTTTAAGATGTAAACAATGTTTCATATTTTTTATTTAAGATGATTGGTTTTCGTCAGGGTCAGACTCGATAAACGTGATCTGTAACAAGTACTTGATTCTATAACTTCCAGAAGATGATCACATGACCATTTGTTTAGAACGCCATAACCCATGTTTAGGAGGACACATTTCAGTAGAAGATGGGCTGTAAAACTGTTAGTTGCATGTTGTGCTATTTGGAGTTATTTCAAATTACTTGGTTTTTGGAGTTATTATAAATTACTTGGATTCAAAAGGATTAATTACATTTTTTTTCTGGAAAATACATGTGCTCATGTAATACTGTGGAATAAGGACAGTTTTGTTTTACAAAAATGTATTCAGCTATAAGAAACCGGAGTGATAATTTATATTTCTACAAGGAACTGTAGACTTCATGACTACAGCTTGCAGTATACGTCATCGTCTTCCATCTTCGATTCTTCGTCGGGATTTGAACATGAAATCAGTAGAAAATTTTGTTATTAGGACTAGTTAAATTTTATTCTTGGATTATTCTTGGATTATTTTGGATTTGATTCTATAAAACCGTAAGTTCATATTTTTCATTTCTACAGAATTTCTCCAGGGAAATAAATTATTGTACATTTTTCAAAACTGTTTGTTTTCACTCTTTCTTTTGTTACTGTTTATTCGAGCATAAACAAGTGAAATAAGAAATTGGGGTAGCTCGTCTAGAATAATTTAGAATTTTGGATAGAATATTTCCAAAACCCCTTTTATTTAAATTTGAGTTCTACTAATTTTTGAATTTTTTATTGAATTCATTTGAATTTTACTCTGGAGTTTTTGGAAATTGTGAAAATGGAAGTACAGTTAAAAAAGGTGGAGTTAGAGATAAGACAGGTTCGATTTCAGATCGAAAGGACACGCATGGAAAGAGAGCTGGAAGCAAGACGAATGCAGTTTCAGAAAGAAATAGAAGTAAGACGAATTGAGTTGAAAAAGAGAGCGAGGAGAGAGAAAAACAGATGCAAACGCAGTTACAAGAAAATCAAATGCAATTCGATAAGGAAGAAAGAGAGAAAGAGACGTTATTTCAAATTCGAATAAAAGAATTAAAGCTGACAAAGTAAAAACGTTCCCCTCCTTTTGATATTTTAAGAAATATCAAGCTAGTACCTCCTTCTCTGGACGAAGAAGTAGACAGATATGTTCTTCGTTTTGGAAACGTTGCTGAAAACTGAAGTGGCCAAGGAAGCACTGGACTTTATTATTGCAATGTGTACTCACTGATAGAGCTAGTGATATTTACAATTCATTGTCACTAGATCAGAGCGCTGGCTATGATATAATTAAGGGCTATCTTGATTGGATATGAGTTAGTCCCTGAGACTTATCGGCAAAAATTCAGAAACTATAAAAAAGAAACTGACCAGACCTATGTCGAATTTGTATCGGAAAAATAACAACAATTTGATAGGTGGTGTTCTACAAGAAAGGTTACTAAAGGTTACGAAAGTCTCACACAAATCATATTGGTTGAAGATTTTAAGAACTATATTCATAGTGACATTAGGGCCTATCATGACGAGCATAAGATCGAAACATTGTAAAATGCTGCTCGTGCCGCTGACAATTATGCTTTAACTCATAAAGTTCCTTTTGTAAATAAGACTTATACTCAACAGCCTTTTGGCAGAAAAGTATTTCAGCCTAATACAAGCCCTTCTAAAACTCTAACTGGCACAACTTCTAAAAATCAAACTTCAGAGAACTTTGATTCCAGATCCTTGTCCCATCCTTCATGTACATATCGCAGGATAAAAAGACACGTTATTTACGATTGCCACAAATTGAAAAGTAGGCATGGTAATCAAGACAGACCTATTCCAAATCCTAATATTTATAAGAGGTCAAGGTCACGGTCATGTACTGAAGCATTACAGTTGTTGGCCCTAATAAACCCCAGTCTGATTTGATTATGGAGAATTATGAACCATTTATATCAAAGAGTTCTGTGTCACTCTTGCTTGGTTCGGCCAATCGTATCCCTATTAAGATGTTAAGGGACACAGAAGCTTCTCAGAGTCTTTTATTGTCAAGTACTTTGTCTTTTTCTGAGATGTATTCCGGTAATGAGAGTGTTCGTATTCAGGGAGTAGAGTCCGGCTTTGTTAATGTTCTTTTCATTGTGTACATTTGTCATGAGACTTAGTTACATGATCCGTGACAGGAGGAACAGTCTCTGTTTTACCCGTTGAGGGCGTTCATTTATTACTAGACAGCGACCTAGCTGGGGACAAGGTAGTGGTTAATTAACTTGTAAATGACAAGCCTTTCACTACTTGTGTGGATCAATCAGAAGGTATTGATCACAGTGATCCTCTTTTAACGACTAATTCTCTTTATTCTAAACAGGGTGATAAACGACAATTGCTTGTCGTAGAACAGGAAAAAGATCATGAGATCTCCAGTTTGTTTCAGAAGGCCATTATTGAAACTGAAGCTACTGAAGTTCCTGTCTGTTAGACCTCCCCAGGTAACTGCTGATGACAAATCGAACTATCAAACTGTAGTTCTGAGATCTTACAGACAGGAAATACTTAGTTTGGCCCATGAAACTCCATTGGCTGGTCATTTAGGGATCAGTAAAACGTATCAAAAGACCTTAACTCACTTTGTATGCCCAAAAATCAAAGGTGATTTTGGTAAATACTGTAGGTCTTGTCATACATGTTAAATGGTAGGAAAACCAAATCAGAAAATTCCCGAGGCTCATCTGCCTTTGACGAACCATTGAGTAGAATTGTGGTAGATTGTGTTGGTCCCTTACCTAAGACCAAGCCAGGTAACCAATACCTGTTAGACATTATGCGTGTGTCAACAAGGTTTCCAGAGGCAATTCCCATGAGGAATATGAAATCTAAAATAATATTAAAAGCTTTGATAAAGTCTTTTACTCAATTTGCCTTTCTGCCTCTATTGAATTGGGTCCAGGATGAAATTTTAGGTCTGGAAATTTCCAGTCGATTATAATTGAATTTGGCATTCAGCAATTCATGTCAGAAGTGAAATTATGGTTTGAGAGAACATCAGTGGAGATAACTTTTGACTTCTGTAATCGTGGAGTTCTGTCTCTCTTGCTCATTCTTCAAAGTTTTCTTCAGATTAGATATTACGTCCCTTACATGGTTAGAAAGAAAATGAATGAGTTAAATTATAATATTAGTGCTCCTGAGATCTAAATAAATTGTAGGAGTATCATTATATTGAGAGAGGTTAAAAATGCAATTAATTTAGTTGTACCTGACCCACTGAGTCAAGATGTAAGTGAAGGAACATCATCGGATTCTACTGACATTGGTGTGACAAATCTTCAGAATTCAGAAATTATGAAAGATCTGGACCCGAAACTTTCATATTTGCAAGAGCAAGACAGAAATGAACTTAAACATTTAATGGTTGAATATGAGCACTTATTTCCATATGTTCCTACAAGGAAAAACAAGATTTTCCATAACATTGAAATTGTAGATTCCTGACCTGTCACACAACATCTGTACATGATGAATTCTCTCTTACAGGGATACTTGAAAAAAGAAATTCAATATTTGCTGGAGAATGATTTTATACAGCCCAGTAAAAGTGACTGGAGTTCACCATGCATACTTGTTTCAAAACCAGATACCACTTTCCGTATGTATACTGATCATAGGAAGGTGATTAGCGTGACAAAGACAGATTCATTCCCATTACCAAGAATCTTCGAATATATTGATAAGATCAGGAATGCCAAGCATGTCACCGAGTTTGACCTTCTCAAAATATTTTGGCAGATTCCACTAAAGGAAAGAGCAAAGGAAATTTCGGCATTCGTGACTCCAGATGGAATTTACCAATATAGAGTAATTTCCGTTTGGAATGAAAGGGTCGCCAAGTACATTTCAACGCCCCATGAATATGATTACCTCTGGTCTAGAAAATTGTGATGCTTACGTCGATGATGTCTCCATCTACAATGACACAATGGAAAGAACATTTAGCAACAATTCGGAAATTCTTTGACAGACTCACATATGCATGTTTGACAAATAATTTATCTCAAAGTAAGAATTAACCTTCTATTGTAACTTTCCTAGGACACGTTGTGGGACATGGATAAGTTAAACATAGATGCTAAGGTCAAAGCTATCTCTGAATTGCCCGTGCCTGTTAATCAAAAGCAACTGATGCAATTTATTTTGTTCAAAGCTTGTTGATTTCACTCTTTCTTGTATTACTGTTTATTCGATCCTAAATAAGTGACATAACATAACAATTCAACCCCTTCATCAGAACTGGCTTTTCTACTATGTTAAGTTAACTATCTAACCGATTCACTACTAATATTTCGCTGACGATTATACTGGGAGTTTTCTCATTGCAGTGCCTGGTTAGAGATATGTTGGCAAGCCTCAGAGGTTTATCTATCTGGCGTTGTTTACAAAGTTTTAAGAGCTTTTGTACTGTCTTTAATTTTTCAGATGGCAATTCCTGTTTTTGATTTCTTCATAGGGCAAAATAATTTTGTTGGATCTTATTGTAAGTAAAGATGGCTCTTCTGGTGCGTTCTTGTAGCAATATATTCTCGGCACGGTGCGTACTTTTTGTGCCTTATGCCTATGGACGAATGTTTTTAATCGAATGTTGTTAGGTAGGAGGTTTATGTGGAGGCATTCTTCCAACGGGCCAATTTTAAAAGCATCCTCTCTTCGTCGTACGTCTAGCAGGACGTCAAGTACAAATTGATCAACATTAGTCGCTGAGAAACAAAGAGATATTGCTGAAAATGTCGAAATCGTAAGACATTTAAGCTCTGAGTATGGGAAGTTATTAATGATTATGAATTATGTAGAGCAAGACGCTAACCTTTCAGCTAGCTGCACAAGATCACTATAATTGTTAAGTATATTATTACAATGTACTTCCTTCGACCCTACAAGTGAACTTATACCGTCAATTCCTCTGTAATGCATATACTCCTAACATTTTAATCATTATTCTAGATTAGGCAATTATTCGAGTGTTTGCAACCAGGTTTTATAACTTTGTTCCTACAGAAATAGATAATAGTTTCTTCGCTCTGCGTGCCAAGGTGGCAAGGATGACGTGGGAGAACCTCTGAAATTGATTTTTCTTTTGACCTTCCTTACATAATTAGGTTATTGTGTCATCATATATAATAAGAGATACATTCCTGATGCACATTATTTTATATTTTTAATTATAACGTCTAAAGAATACAATAAAATGTAAAGGGTATATAAAAGGCAATTACATCACCGTTAAAGATATCAACAAACTACGAACAAGGAGAATGAATTTTAAACAGTAAGAAAACTTGCCAGTAGCTTCTTTTGGTCATATGATCTTTCCGGGGTTTTCAGGGTTCTTCTTCCACCGTTGATACTAGTGGCAATGTATAGCCCATACTGTGGTAAAAAATGGCGTTAAACCCAACAACAATAGCAACAACAACAAACCTTGTGAACGCAAGTAAAATATACAAAAACCAATGAACATTAATATAAACAAAGAATACCGTTTAAAGCAAATAACTGCGAAAATGAAAAGTAGAAATCCAAAGGATTATTGAAAACTGAAAAATGACATGGAAAAAAGGATGTTAACGAAGAAGAAATATATAATATTTTTAAAAACATAAGAATATTGTTAAGTGTTTAGGCTCCAATAAACAGTAACAAAAGAAAGAGTGAAAACAACAAGCTTTGAAACATTTAACAAATAATTTATTTCCCTAGCAAAACACTGTAAAAATGAAAAATAAGAACTTACGGTTTTAAGAATCAAATAAAAACATATTCCAAGAACAATCCACGTATTAAATGTTAGAAGACATAGTAATGAATTGTTCTAATGAATATAAGTTCGAGTCCCCACGAAAAGTCCGAAACGGAAGGTAATGACTGCAGTTAGTTTGGTGCTACTAAAACTTACAGACAATTAAATTAAATCAAGCATAAATTAAATCAAATATATGTTACACTTCCCCCATAAAGAAAAAGAATGATTTGTATGATAAAGCTTTGTTTTTACCATAGATTAATTATCCATGAGGTTAAAAAGAACTCTTATAAATTATTTAAAGTTTACATGAGATAATACATTTCCATACATGGGAAAGTGCATCTGCTATTAAATTATCTTTCCCTTTGAAGTGTCCGACGTCAATATCATATTCCCGTAACAAAAAATTATACCGTAGTTGACTTCGATTTTTATTTTTCAAACTGGCCATGAAAGTAAGGTGCATGTGGTCACTAAACACAATAATCGAAGAAGGAGCTGAACTAATGTAAACTTTAAAATGTTTTAATACAAAATCAAAGCCAAACATTCCTTCTTGGTCGTTGAATAAATTTGTTCATACTTATTTAATTTATTAGAACAATAGCCCACTGGATGATCAATACCATTTTCGTCTTCTTGAATCAAAACTGCTTTAACCCCAACATCACTTGCATCAACAGACAGTTTAAATGATTGGCTAAGATTTGGAGCTGTAAGAACTGGTGCTCATTTAAGCATGGCTTTTACCTTTTCAAAAGCCTCCTGATAAATTAACTTGTTTTTCTTACTTAATAAACTTGTCACGGGTTCAGCAATAATATAAAAATTGAAGAAAGACAATTTCCGATAGTGTCCAGCCATACCTAAAACTCGCATCAGATGGCTTTTATTATCAAACACAGGGAATTCATTGATAGCCTTGACCTTTGCATCTATAGGTTTAACTTGTCCATGTCCCACGATATGTACTAGAAAGGATACACTAGCACGATATAACTAACTTTTGGATAAATTAATTGTCAAACTGGCATCTGTGCGTCTGTCAGAGAATTTCCGAATTGTTGCTAAATGTTCTTTCCAGGTGTCATTGTAGATGAACCTACGTAAGCATCTCAATTAAGGAAACCAGAGGTAATCATATTCAATAGATGTTGAAAAGTATTTGGCGACCGTTTAATTGAAAATAGCATTACTTTGTATCGTACAAAGTATGTAAAAAGTAAATAAGAAAATAGAATAAATACATGTTATGCATTCTAGAGCCATGAATGACCAAATTTCCTTTGCTCTTTCCGTTAGTTGAATTTGCCATGCTTGGCATTTGCGATCTTATTCAATACGGTCATCGATTCGGTTTTTGTAATGGAAATGAATCTATTTTGTCACACTATTCACCTTCCTATAATCAGTGCACATACGGAAAGTTTTATCAGGTTTTGGGACAAGTATGCATGGTGAACTCCAGTCACTGTTACTGGGTTCAATAAAAAAAAATTCTTTAGCAAATACTAAATTTCTGTTTGACAGGGATCAACCTGTACGCGTGTTGTTTGAGAGGTTTTGAATTTACAATTTCAACGTCATGAAAAATCTTGTTTTTCCTTGTAAGAACATGCAGCAGCATCTGAAAATAAGTCAACAAATTCAGCTAATATCTGTTTAAGTTTTTGTTCTTTCTTGCACATGCAAATGTGAATGTGTCTGGTACAGATCTTTCATAATTTCTGCATCCATAAGATGTGTCACTCAAATATCGGTAGAACTCGATGATATTCTTTACTTAAATATTCACTGAGTGGGACAGGTACAACTAAATTAATTGTATATTTAACTTAGCTATCTCTTTTAATATACTTCTTTAGCATGTTTATGTGGCAAAGTTGTTTTTGTTTTCGCCTCCAACAAGCATCTATGATGTAATTTAAATCATGTATTATCCTGTCAACTGTGTAGGGACCATACTATTTGGTCTGAAGATTATGATGTGGTATGGGCAAGAGAGCAAGGACTTTATCACCAGGTTGAAATATTTCCGTTGAGTTTTTATCTTATCTTGACTTTATGTTTGATTGAGTAGAGTGCAGATTTGCTCCTGCGACCTCACAAAACTTTGACAACTTATGCTTAAAATTGGAAACATAATCAAGAATATTAATTTCATTATATTTTGTTGGAAAGAATTTTTCAACAGCTTCAATTGTCCATGCACAGTGCGTCCATAAACCAACGCAAAGTAACTGAAACCTAAAAGTTATTGAACTCATTCCCTAACAGCAAACAATAGTAAATGAATGCCTTCATCCCAAGGAATTTCATGTGTCAGACTACGTATTTCATGTCTGTAACGTTTCTGAACTAGAATTTAGTAGTTCACTGACTACTCTTCACCAGGAGGTACCTCGGGAGGTCTTCGTTTTCTCATTAGAATTTCATCTTTAATGAAACAACAGACAGGAAGATCAGTGGCTTTAGTTTCACTAATAACCCTTTGAAACAAACAGCAGATATCATGATCTTTCTCCCGTTCGATGACAAGTGATTTTCGTTTGTCGCATATTTTATGACAAGTTGAATTAATTCATCTTTTCTGAAAAGGTCTAATTGGTCCTGGGTAGGACTTCAAAGAAAGATTTCCACATTTGATTAAAATTTAGAAAAAGCTTTCCGATTTCACCAAAGATTTCAAAAACTTAGAGAATTCACATTTCAAGTAACAAAGTTCTTTTAATATTTCAGCCAAAATTCAATATTCTCTAGAACGAGCAGCTCAATTCTTATTTTATGTGTTGAGGCTCTAAAACAACAGTAAAAAAGGAAGAGTGAAAACAACGAGCTTTGAAATATTTAACAAATAATTTATTTCCCTGGAAAAAACACTGTGACAGCAAAAAAGAACTTAAGGTTTTAAGAATCAAATCCAACAATAATCAAAGCATAATTCACGAATTTCATTTAGACGTCCTAGTAATAAAATTTTCTAATGAATTGAAGTTCAATTCCCTACGAAAAATCCAAATCTTCCAAATCTTGGAAGTCTAATGACGTATACCGTGTCAGTATAGTGGTCTAGTGTCTACAGTTCTCTGTTATTCCACAGACAATAATATTTCAGTATTTTAATTTCCGTATAAAATTTAAAAAGATGACTTCGTCCAGGAATTATGTATGAGCACTAAAATTATTCTAGGATGAATAATTAATCCTCTAGAATCGAATTAATTTGAATACAAATTTAAATATAACTCCAAACTGGTTACAAAAACAGGCACTTTCCGTTTCCAACTTAAATGCCCAAACTGAGAATATTTATCTATAGACAAAGGTATTAAACATGACTACAGCTCAATTTCGGAAAACCAAGAATTGCAAAATTACGGTTGTTTACAATCTAAAGTCACATACTCCCAGTATGACCTTGATAAAAGCTGATCGTTTAACTCCGGGAATAAAATAAAATCAGAAAGTCTTTTTCTTGTATCAGTGATTTTTGAATCAATGTCGGAGAATATGTCAGCAAAAAGACAAAAGGTTCGGTGTTCACTGCTACCAGTCAGGTCAAACTAATTTCTGGGAAATATCAAATTACTAGTATACAAAATTATTACTTTGTCATGCAAAGAAATTAAAAATAAAATGCTTTTACAACTTACAAACAATTAAATTAAATCAAATATAAATTAAATCAAATATGCATACCAATATGGACAACAAAACTGAAACGAATTATTCCGAAAATGCCATAAATATTACTTTAGATGTCGACGATCAAATTTTTAATTCAGAAATTACCTCTTGTATTAAACATGTTAAGAACAACAAAACTTCGTCAAACGAAAGCGTATTCAATGAATATGTAAAATTCATCTCTGACATGTTTATGCCCTTATATGTCTCGTTTGTTAATATCGTATTTGGCTCTCGTCTGATTCCGGACTCTTGTCATGAAGGAATAATCAGACCAATCAGACCAATATATAAGAGGAAATGGGACCGAATCTCACGTGATAAGTATACACCTATCACGATTTAGATGTGCTTTAGTAAACGTTATAAATTTTTCTAGATTTTCACGATGTTCTCATAGAGACCCAAGCCGGATCTATGCCAGGCTATTCAACAACAGATGATATATTTTGTCATCACGCCCTTACATAAATTTTACTTAGCGCTTTAGACAAAGGTTTGAGGCTAGGCCTGTGGAGAAAACTATCAGGCAATGGGAACATGTTTAGCAAAACATGTAAGATGTATCATACAATCCAAATTTGTGTCAATTATAATGGAGAGCAATCCGCGTTCTTTTCGTGATGTAAGGATGTTATACAAGGTGTACATTTTCCGCCAATTTCGTCTATCATGGGTCTAAATGACTATGAACAATATTTGTTAGCAACTGGGTACACTTGTGTGCAGTTACATTTTTCTGGACACTCTATGTTTTTCTTTCTTCGAATTTTTATACTACTTTAGCGGATGACACAGTTATTTTTGGCACTGACGAAAACTCTTTCTAACATAATTTAAATGTTTCATCAATACTCAAAGCTATGGAAAATTAGTATTATCTTTATAAAGACAAAAATCATGATTTGTGGTAAAAGAAACGATGATAAATATAGATCTACAATTGGTGATAACCAAATATAAACATTTACTGAATTTAAAATACGTAAGTGTTATTGTCTTTCTGAAAACCGAAGGTTTGTAAAGTCTATTAAATACAGCATTGATGAAGCTATAAAATCCCAGCATCTACTGTACCGAAAAATAAAATACTTCAATCTTTTCCATAGACCTGCAATTGCATCTTTTCGATCATATATTAGTCATCATGATGGTGTAAAGTTTGGGGATTTGAAAGAATTACAATTATTTAAAATTTTCATACCGTATTTTAGGAAGCATCATAAAAGCTTTGGAAAATTACATCTACTTATGTGCTTTATTCATAAGTAGGAAAGAAACCAATTGATTTGTTTGTCAGATCATGAATTGTAGAATGTTGGATGTTCGTTATCAATGGTAAACAGACCAAACTCTTAGACTCCATAATCAATTATTTGTTAAGAAGTCTTTGCTAGCGTTAATAGAGTGTGCTTATAAATGTATGAATAGCATATAAACCACTCTGATAACTGTTGGGAGACCTGGTCTCCTGTATTATGAATGCATTAATAATCCTAAAGGAACAGAAAGCGAATAACAGAAATTTCAAAAGAGCTTAACATACAGGAATGGCCGTCGTCAGTAACCTTATTATCCACGGATAAATTTTACCGTTGTTTAAAAGAAAACCTGATAATGGAAATGTACTTGTTAATGTTACTTGAAAAACAATATTTGCAATTGATAAAGTTCAGGACTTCCATCCATCCACTCCGAGTTGAAATTTGTCGTTGGGACAATACACAAATCTAGGAAAGCACATGCTATAATTGTAATACAAATGACATCGGGGATGAATATCATTATTTACTCCTTTGTCCAAAATTTTCCAAAGAAAGGTGGATGTTTCTAAAACAGTTTTATTACCGGCTGAAATCTTTTGGAAAGGTGCAAGGCCTATTTTCTTCCAAAACATTACAAAATTCTCCTAAATCATGCCATATTTAATACTGTAATAATGAAAACAATATAATAAACTTTCTGCTATTCTTGGAAGCGTACAGTTTGCATAATTTATAACAATATAATTTATATCCCTTTCTCTCTCTCTCTCTCTCTCTCTCTCTTTTACAACTTTAGTACACTCCATGAGAGAAAGTGTACTCTGAGAAGAATATAAAAGAAAGTTACATTTATGTAACCAAATGATGTCACAAACATCCGAATGTTTTGTTTTGCTATGATTTTAAATGTTGGCCAATGACTTGATTTGTCTTTCCATGTGTTATTGACGTCACCTTATAATATTAAAGCAGTTGTGGTATTCTCATATGCCACTTACTTGTGGGCTGAGATTTAATTTTATTAATGAAAGTTTTGTTCTGTTCTGTTCTATCAATTTTGTAACGTAATAAAACACATATTCCTGACCTGAAAACAAATATATTACGACTGACACAGATACATTTTGACAGCGAGATATATCCTTTGAAATTATGTTTGGCAAAAGGAGTTAAGGCAAACAAAGCGGTGAAGATATACACGACGCTTTCATTTATATATGTTGATGAGCAAAAATTAGACAAATGTAAGTTTTAAGAAGGCATGTAATATATTTTTAGAATGTGTGCTTTACCTTTGTACGTAATTGAGGGTAGGAGCTCGGGGTTACCTGACCAATGTCATGTTTAAAATATGTTTTCAAGATTTTGGTATTCTCAAGGCAATTTACTGTGTTCGTGATTTTGGTACTTTTATATCTTTAACAAAATCTTTCTAATCATATCAGAGTTCAAGATCTAACATGTTCTATTAACGAGAGTTTGTAGCTGTGCTCAGCCATATTTTGATATGAATTATTTATCGAAACTATTAATTGCAATTACAAAGTGCTTATTAACCTTTAGAATGATACATTTATGTCTGATTAGTGACGACTCTTTCAAAGACTGTGGATTACATCATTGTGTTTCATCAATACTTTTGGTATATCGACATATTCTAGACCATTCTTACGTCAACATTGTCAACACTGGAATTCATTGGGAACATTCCATACTTTTGGACATGTGATATAACTTTTTGGATTATTTAGCATTTATTGGACACTTCTGTAAGTTTCTCGTACATATTTACCTTGTAACATAGTTCAATAAATGTATTTGTTGGTTTTACTAAACTTCTTTGTTCGCTTCTTTCTTTTACTTTATAGAAGACAATGGAGCAAGAAACTATAGAACACTTCCCCACATACACAGAAAAATATAGCATTGCTTATATAAAATCTGACAGAACTCATAGGGCTAGAATATGGAAGTATTTCCCTGAAAATAAAACAAGCAAATCAATATGTATAAGTTCTTTCCCTTTTGATGGATTCGTTAATATGCAAAGGCTATCAGATATGTGCTTCCGATGAATGCGTACTAACGTAGTTAGTTATCTAACAACTCATACCCGAAGAAAGCCGAAATATAAAATATATGAAAAAAATATGATCTCAAATATACATCTAATTTTGAAACGGTTCTCTTCCTATTTCGTTGGGCTATCCTACTGTGTATAATTTGGAAGTTTTAAAGGGAGACAACTTCTAAGGGAAATATTACTAAGAGGAATTACCATCTACGGCAAACAAGACGGCTTGCTCAAGGATGAACAACATTAAAAGAGAGCGAAAAGAATAGTCAAAGGTATATGTTAGGAAAATGGAAATGAATAGATGTGAGTTGAATAAAACCAATGGCGCAAATCAAATAGATCAAACCATATAAAATACCCCTCTTCATACAAATAACAACTTATTCTGAAAAAGGCCATGTCACGTCCTTCACGATTGAATAACACCGCTCAAATGTGTGAAGATGCTTGCTGGTAGCGTATCAAAATTATCAGCCAATAATACAATTTGCAATATCACCAGTAGTAATAATTTTCAGATATTTGCGAGCAACTAATTATCAAAATAAATTAGTATTGTCCAGGTGGTTTACCATTTTGTAACTTTTTCTCTTAGAAGACAAAAAATACAAATAAATAATTAAAGATATTACAAACCTGTAAATGGCGTGTATTGACGAGTTGGGATATATATATAGTATAAATAAACGAGAATATTACAAATACTCATTACGATCAATCTTAACTTCAGATTACTCATACATAAAGATTTAAAATAGTGTGCAATCATGGCTCAATAAAACTGGTGCTACAGCAGAGGAAAGTACATAATCGGAGTAATACAAGCAGAAAATGATTACTTCCAGATGCACAAAAAGAATTAAAAACGAAGGTCATTATTTAATTATTCCGAAATTCGATAATAACAACAACATAAATGTAAACGATACAATTTATATAAGACTAAAATGCTAAACGAGTAAAAGAAATAGCAACAAATTTAATAAAACACACAATACCTGTATAAATATTCAAGATAATAATGCTTTATGAGATATAAACTACTTTAAACTAATCACATATAATCGGAAACAGATCGAAAATTATAAACTGCAGCAAACTATGCATTGCATTTGCTAATGTCCACGGAAAAGAAATCAAACGTTTACCTGACAGTAAAGGAAATATTGATTCACCTAGATATATGTCTATTGTATTTCAATACAGCAAACAATTTGTATGAGAAGTGTAGGAGTGCATGATTACTCAAAACAATGAACGAGTTAATATTTTCCTTTATAAATGTATTGACCTTTTCATTACATATGAATACTAAAAATAATACCGTACAAGAAAGAAAGAAATGAATTCATTCTGTGTCCCAAACGTAAATACATAAGTGTAAATTCAGCAATACACAGTACTGACCAAAGACGTTTGAACGTGATAGTGATAGCTTGAAACATAAATCTCATTTCCGTCTATAAAACATTTAAATTTAGAACCATTTAGTGAAAGATTTCCAATTGGTCCTGAATGGAGGGTTTTATTCTTTCCGTCAATCTAACTAGATTCTTATTTTCTGGATGCGTCCAACTGGATTTATTAGCGGGATCAATTCCATATGATATACATGTAACTAGAGGCACACGACTTGATGTAGCTGCAAATGTGTTTTGAGTGTTATCATCGCAAATCCACGTTCATTCTAGTGGGCAAATTGGATATTTTGGTAAGGCACAGCTTACCTAACTCTCATTTAAATCCAATGAATAATTATTAACTGCTTATAAAGGTTCGCAACTGTATCTTCCTATATTGCACGATTTGCTTTTATCAATATCTTTACAGCAGAGAAATATAATTTGGTCCACTGCAAAACATATTTGACTCATAATATTTCTTTACGTAGTTACTATGTATTATATTCTATTAATTATTTTTCATTATATTATCTTAATTATTTTGTATTATATTAATTATTCGGTACTATATTATCTTATTTTTTGTTTTATATTATTTTTATTTCATCATATAGTCAGTTATACACATAAATATTATAATCTACAATAACCTTGTTTTCTGGTGAATATATTCACATCGTAAACGTTGTATAATAGTCATACTATTTCCATCTGTAAGAATTTAATTTATTGTTACATGGTACATAGTACTATGATGTTGCTCCCATTAGCTGAACATTCTAGAACTTGATTGATGTAATCATAGGATTCATGCAAATGAATTCGAGTGTTCTTTTGTTTAATTATTTGTTCCTTTACTTTTTTCTGACGTTGCTCGTCAGCTTCAAAGGCTTGTTAATTAAATATATTTGAAAATACCAATCCCATACATAGAAAACGACAATACCTCTTAACAAGTAATGTACTTATATTGTGTGGATTGTTGTTTTTTTTGTCTGCCGCACTTTTATCAATTCCTAATTTAGCTTCTTACTCTTATTTAAAGTTTTCTGATTTGGGTTATTGAAATCCTTGTGAACATCGATTTCCTTGGTTTAACACTATATGCATCTATCTTCTTTTTTGATGACCCTGTTGTTCTTCATCGTTAGGTATTTTTTTAATCTGGCTTTCACAGACATACTTTTGCTTCTTTTGTTGCCTTACATATATTTGGTAACAAAATCAACATTTAACGTAAATATCATTTAACTACTGAGCGCAAGGTATGCACAACAGCTTTGACATATTTTTTTTTATTTTTAAATGAGCTCAGTTGAAATTATGTTGAAAGGCTTTTGAATTACCATTTTATTACAACAATTTAGTTTTAAAAGTTAGTGCGAACTAACAATTTTCAAAGACTTGTTACACGGTCTATTTAGTAAATTGAGAAAAGAGAATTGAAAACACTTGTCCATATAAATTAAATGTACCACAACAGCACAGATTACAAAATGTCTCACTTAGCCAGATTTCACATTTTAAATGTAAAGAAATAAATGATTATTTTTGAAACAACAAAAATAATTCTTAGGGTCTTCCGTGGATTGAATTTTACTGAAGTTAGCTAAATTTTACAAAGCCTGGAGATGCTGTTATTAACGTTCTTGGAAGAAATCAACTTGTTCTTTCTGCACCATTGATTTATTGTTCTAATCCAAAGGAACAAATACCTTATTCAATGCACGTAAAAATAATTAGGTGAATAATTTAAACAAGCAGAAGGAAATAATAAAACAGAAAAAATAGCTCTTATTTACTTAGCGTTATTGTCTGATCGTGTTTTCTTCTGCTTGCAGTTACGTTACGTCAATGTAACTATTTTTCCATCAATATATATATATATATATATATATATATATATATATATATATATATATATATATATATATATATATATATATATAATAACAATAATAATAATAATAATAATAATAATAATAACAGCATTATTATTATCAATAATAACAATAATGATATTAATATTATTGAGGACTTTGTATAGCTCCTAATCTTTAAAAGCTGTAAGCGCTTTACAACATTACCCAACACCTATAAGATAAAAGAACATACATAATGATATGATTACAAAAACAAACACCATGAAATTAGAAAACAAAGACAAAACATGCTGAGAATATTTAAGGTATGAAACATTATTAGGTCTTTAAGTTTGTTATTTCAGTCGAGATAAGTGTTTCGAGAGCACTCTTGAATGTGATCACTGTGTCTTTGTGTCTAAGTTTAGTGGGCAATTCATTCCACGTTGCTTGGCCATGTTATGCAAAAGAACGCTCTCCATATGACTTTGTTTTCATAGTGGGAATAATGAGTATACGATTGTCAGATGAGGAGCGTAAGTATCTTGCTGGTGTGCACACATGGGTGAGGTCGGATAGTTATGTTGGACTAGAGTCCGTCAGTGAAACGTAGCACAGAGAACAAATGTTGTGTTTGATTCTGGATCAAATGGATAGCCTGTGTAGGGTACAGAACAGCGTGGAGGTGTGCTCTGATCGTTGTACTCTAAGTATGAACCGAGCAGCTGTGTTTTGAACCTTTTGAAGTTTCTGGAGTAGATATTGAGATGAACCAGACAGAACTGAGTTACAATAGTCCAGTCTTGAAAGTACTAATGAACACACAAGTGCTTTAGCGGCATCAACTGAAAGATATTTGCGAATGGAGCTGATGCGTCTCAGCTCAAGATATGCAGCCTTGCATATGTTCATGACATGTTGGTGTAATGTGAGAGTACTGTCCAGAGTAACACCTAGGTTTTGTACTGATTGTGTGAATTTAATGTTGGTGTTGCTGATATTTATTGTTTAGGTAAAGGATGTGAATGAGAAAGCCTTTTGTTGTAATCAGAATGGCCTCAGTTTTATCATCATTCATCTATCTATCTATCTATCTATCTATTTATCTATATATATATATATATATATATATATATATATATATATATATATATATATATATATATATATATATATATATATATGTGTATGTATATATATATATATATATATATATATATATATATATATATATATATATATATATGTGTGTGTGTGTGTGTGTGTGTGTGTGTGTGTGTGTGTGTGTGTGTAATCGTTCACGTAATACAGAAATATGTTAATATTAACCTAAAAGATACAAATCTTACACAGCGTCATATTCCGTTTGTTATCATGTCATCATCTAGCAATTGTATCTTCAATTCTCAGCTTGGACTTAACAGTGACTTATCAATGCAGTCATTCTTCGTTTAGATATGTGAAAATGACTTTCATATTTAGTTCAATCTGGCGTTTGCAAAAATATAATATTTTTATAATTTATTCGTCATCTTTTATAAACCCATATCGGTTAAATATTTGCTAGTTACATCCTTGTATGGTCCATCTGCTATGCTAATGTTAATTTCTGCTTAATTTCTGCTTATATTATTCCTCTTTTTTGCAAGTTAGCATGCCAAATTTCCATTTGCCGATGATCCATTAGTGTAATTAAATGCCAAACTTGATGGACTACAAAAATCGATTGTGATGATCTGCATTATAAATCAGACGAGAAAGAGGAAACTACGGAAACAATAATTATTTAACCATATAATGATAGTTTATCCAAAAACTATTCATTCTGTAAACAAAGTAATAAAAACGGAAATGGCACCTAGTAAAATATAAAATAAAAATAAATCTACAGTGAATTTACGTCGAAAAGCAACTTACACCAGCTCCTGCAACTATTGTCTTAATTATGAAAGCTTGTATATTTTGGACATGATCTATGCCTTTCAAAGTATGCTCTGTATCGGTTGTTTGGGCAATACAACTTTCTGTATTGCTTTCTTTGTTGCACACAAAGTCAGGTTACTATAAGTTATGTATAGGATTAAAATGTCTTTGAAACTTAAAGATTTAATGCTCTATTCTGAAAACCCCTCCACAAGTATGTAACATGCGTAAACAAAAATATTTTTAATATACTCTGTCCGAACGTATGGTATATAAAAATCGGGTTGAGGGTTGTTAAAGTTCCTTACAAACGTAAATAAAAATTATGACATCATAAAGTTAGGAACTTGAAATTAAGAACATCTTTAGTAACACCTAATGTAATCCTTAATTCGGGTTTATATAAGCGTGCCGAAAAGAGATGATTTTGATCTTGAAATATTTGTTTTGACTTTTAAAATCAGCCTGAATGCTCCTTTCTGTAAGCGTACTGTCTTTTCTGATAAACTGATACGACATAAAATTCATCATTCATATTTTCTTATAAAAGTCTTGGATAAGGAATATTTATGATCAATAAGAATGCCGAACATTTGGAAACATTCAATAGTATATCTTTTTGTCATTTACTTCTAAGCACATTTCGCTACGTTGAATATCTGTAACGGAAATATATTGCTGGAATCTTATGAAAGTGTTCTCATCTGAATCATATCCTTCTTCCACAACCTTTAAACTTTGAAATATTTTTGGCAATGGAAAAATACTGTGTAATAGATGATCTGTTCTGCACTTGACCACTTAAAATACATAATATATAGGGCGTTATAATTTGATTAAGCTAGATATTCCATCTTATGTTAGTCATTTTTTAGTTGATCCTGACACAAAATGAGTATCTACGGTTATATTCGTCAGTATTAGGAATTTAATATATTTATGTTGTATTCAGCTGCCTCATGTCATTTTATCAACGTTTGAAAGCAAATTTTTCATAATCTGGTTTATCGTCTTCAAAGACACGATAAAAAGTCTGCTAGGTTGGTACATGATCATGCACCTATTATTATTCGCCATTCAGTATCTCCACATTTATCTGAAAAGATGTCAGTAATACATTCCACGTCGAGATCTTTGCATCCCTGCTACTATAGATATCTTAATTGCGTTATCGGTGTGTACAATATATTTTTTCTGTGTGATAAATTTTCATGTTGTCAAATGTATTTGCTGTGTTGAGCTGCAGCTCAACAGTAAGATACACTCTTTAAGCTAGTGATTATCTCAATGTTGTAAAGATTATTTGGTTTTGAGAATGTTATAAATTTAAAACCAGTATAAAAAAGGTCATGGTAGGACTTTTCTATTAGTCTATCTAACTGAGTAAACCCCAAGTAGTGTACTTTATTTTTTAATTAATGATTGAAGTGCTTCCCAATGCCCCATGTACTTCTGATCAAAAGCGGTAAGGTTATCATAATAAAATGCAAATAATCTGGTAATTTATTTTATTACATTATGAATTCAAATCTTAGTATCATCTGAATTAAAGCTTGATGGGCGGTATTCACGGTAAGTTTCCTCGTGAGGAAGTGGTTGCACTTTATAATTTATCTAATGACTGTTATATTATATTATAGTAATGCTCACATTTTAAATTGCGATTTATGGTTTAATAAAACAAATTTTTAAAAAATTGGTACAGACCTACATTCAAGGTACATGTTGAGTTCTTGTATCATGATGAGTAATTTGTGGAGCTTTTAAAAGCGAGAAAACGTTCTTTTATAGCCAAGAGAGGGCTTAATTCATCTGTACTAATCATAATCAAAATTAAATATATTGCCTTGCCATGTCGCTAAGACAGATACAGTCTGGGGTATCTGTGGTTAATTTACTTTACGTTCCTGTTTTGCAACTAGTACTTGTTTTGATTTTCATGAAAGTGCGACTTCTTAGTTAAAAATAAAAGAACGGAAAATTGTTTTATATTATAATTTTGTTCCCTATTAAAGGATAGTGATCAAAATGCATTTTTAATTTCATTTATATACTTAAGTGGAAAAGTCCGACTAAAAAAGTGCACAACACTTATATAACCAGTAAAAAATATTCATGTGCGAATCTACATAATTATTTGAAGACAAAATAACGATAGCATCACACGTCACGGAACGGTCACTTTTCTGTAATGTGCCAAATTAAAATTTTAACGATAATCCTATCACAACTAGACCAATTATATTAGAATAGTAAAAGGTAAGTCAGTTGAGTTCGATAGGTCTTCAGCCGTAGGGATGAACATGAGACCCGTTTAACCGACATTATGTGTGGATATTCAGGCCGACACGTCAACCAGACGTGATAAGACTGCTTATGAATAACATGTCTAAGACGTCGATGAACTATGTATGACTGCTACAAGGGAGCTGACTAATTCCAGGAATATACAGACAAGTGTGTAAACAAATGTCAGAAATATACAGACAAGTGTGTGGGCTAATGCCAGAAATATGCATACAAGTGTGTGGACTAATGCCATAAATATACAGAGAAGGGTCCAAACTAATTTCTAAAATATACAAACAAGTGTGTGCACTAATGCCAGAAATATACAGACAAGTCTGCGGACTAATTCCAGAAATATAGAGACAAGTGTGTAAACTAATTTCAGAAGTATACAGACAAGTGTGTGGACTAATTCCAGACATATACAGACAAGGGTGTAAACTAATTTCAGAAGTATACAGATAAATGTGTGGCCTAATGCAAGAAATATACAGACAAGTGTGTTGACTAATTCCAGAAATATACAGACAAGTGTGTTGACTAATGCCAGAAATATACAGACAAGTGTGTGGACTAATGCCAGAAAAATATAGACATGTGTGTGAAAAATGCCATAAATATACAGACAAGTGTGTGGACTAATTCCAGAAATATACCGAAAAGTGTGTAGACAGTGTGTAGACAGTGTGTATACAGAGCAGCATATGCTTATGAAAATAAGCATCCATTCTATCCTCCCAGAGATCAAATATCTCTTCTCGTATATTAATTTATTAGTACAACTATTTTCCAATAACCCTTTTCATATAAAATCTCTTTTTCAAACAAAACCAATTCTCATTGACGATTTACAGTTTAGACTGCTTTTCTCGCAGATCCATTATGTTCAACTTGAACGCCCACTTAATTGTTACTTTCGCTATTACATAGCCGACATAGATACATTCGCTGAATCTAAAATTGCGTTTGGCTTTAATGGAAGGTAAAATAGCGTTAATTGCGTCAATAATCATGGACTTTTATCTGTTTCAATAAAATCATTAATATTTTTGTAGTTACATTTATTTTCCCTGGATATATGCTAAGGAGCGAAGAATACTGCTTACATGCAGAGCAAGCATCATCGGGGCCTAACAGAACCCAACAAAGTGTATTGGGTTCAGATTCTTGGATATTAACTAGGAGAAAAAATTTAAATATTATGTGCGGCATACGACTTTTTTCTAAATTTTGTGAAGTCTTTGAGGTAAGATTGTTTGACTAAAAGAGGGAAGTAAAAAGGATGAAATTTTTATAATAAGAATAAAAATATGAATGCTTGATTGTTTCAATCTCAGTGTCATGTCCAATAGACTTGATTGCCATGGGTGGACTTTATGGTAGAAAGAATGGACTTTAATCTAATTATACTGGTCTCACTGTATTTTAGCATTATGTTTAATTTTGATGTTAACGTTGGAAATTAATTTCATCGACGTATACCGTTACTTTCATTGTCATGACGAAAAGACAGGTAATAAACTTGTCAGCATACATCTTTGGCTTAATCACGCATGACCAAACAAAGTTGAAAAGGTTTTATCATTGTTTTATGACATAACTATCCTACGGAAAATTTATCATTTTATAACTTACAATTTCGGTCAAAATAAAAACACTCCCAGAGCTCTGATTATGTTGAGAGACGGTTGTATGTGATCTCTACACAGGGAATATTTTGCGCACTTGGTTTTGACGTAAGGCGCGAAAGCACAATAAAGTGGCTATAACATAAACATCTGTATTGAACAATTATCATGCCCACTGAGAATTTGTGACATGGTAAAGTACTGACATTATCGTTAGCGATTGACATTTATATTATCTGTAGTAATTTGGATACCCCAGTAATAGCTTGTCATGAATAACGAAGCTTTAGATGATCGTATCGTGGGATTGAACGCCAAACTTTGTAATCCTTCTTCGATGCTTATTTCTCTGAGCTTGTAGACTGATCTTATATTAAGATCATGCCACCAAAATGACAATTTAGAGGCGCAACGCTCTCGGAGATTAGCCAGTTCGTAATGCTGATTAGATTATCCTGACGAAAGAGCTCAAAAACATGTTAGTTTGCTGGCGAATTTCAGGAATTCAAGTATCTTTAATCACGAGGAAGGTAAAACACCAAAGCACGATATATTTATTGTTTCAACGAGTAACTTATTGATGAGTTTGAATTGAAATGTGAAAGTTGTGTCTTGTACTTCACTGGGATCAAACTGGACTCTTTTTTAATGAAATCATCAAACGATGATTTTTCCACAGCAGAGTAATATTTTACTACGCAGCTGTGTGTCATTTGGTACAGCATTTAATGTTCATTATGTTAGATACAATCAAGCCATTTATCATTTTATCTGTCTCCGTTATAGTGAGCTGATTTCGATGTACATATCTCACTTATGCGATATTTATAATGGCTAAATTGCATATTTATTCCGTAGTTCATTGCAAGACTGCTTAGATGCTGAGTGTACATAATAGTTTGATAGTTCCTGTGTGTGTGTGTGTGTGTGTCTGTGTGTGTCTGTTTGACATTGTTGTAAGCTTATTTTATAAGCTCGACTGATTTTGCAAATTCTCTAGAAAAATGTACTTATCTTTCAGAGCAGCGTGTAGTAAGGTACATACGGTACTACATCATGACTTTGTTCAGATAGCGATTTCGACAGCAGAAGTGTTATCATCATAAAGAACAAACTTTTTATCGCACGCTACATTCGTCTTCCTGTTTTAAGAGATTAGAATAGAGTCACCTAGTCACCTAAATTATACAAGTTCACACTGTCGTTATCTTCTTTACACACAGAAACAAGCATTACCATTACTAAAGTATTTAGGAATAAAACAAGTACAACAATGGTTTGTTGATTGACCCCAATGGTTCCTTTTCAGAACTAGTTCCAGATTATTAGAGAACGACTCCTTGTTGCATCGGATGTTAGAAATTTAAGACCTTAATGTCAACCTTATTACCGATACTAGTCCAAGAATCTCAGTATCTCTTTTGCAAGAAATGTAAGAAATAGGTGAAGTATTTATATCATTAATACACGGATAAAATAACATGTCTTATCATATTTGCCACATTCATACACATCACACATGTATATATTCTTAATTATTTTCTTCTCATGTACCGTAGGAGAAGGATGTATGTAGGATGTAGGATTGTCCATCAACCCCTCAGCAATGTATGGCATGAAATAAATGATTTATGCAGGATGAAATAGGGACAAATATAAAAACCCTAGGAAGAACTTTATTTGTTTAAACTGATCGATAAACAAAAGGGTTAACATTCACATTTTCATTGATACTCCGCACGTTTCTTATTTTGGAAATCATGCATTGATACTTCTAAAAATAATTTATTTGATTTGTAAGGTGTCACTGGTAACATACTGTTTGATGCCACCAAAACGAAACGTGCCAGTTGTGCAATTATTTCCAATCGCTACAACTGGTACATATTAAATAAACATTGTTTAAAATATTAGGTCAAAAAGTCGTTGATGTTTCAAAGGTAGCTTATATAAAGCCAAATTAAGTGATCGAAGCTGTAAGAAATCATCTATACATACATTCATATATATCCTTACCTTTAACTTTCAAAAACTGACTTTTTTGTGCATACATTCAATACGTCTTCTAGAGCCAAGTTCCATGAAGTTTTGTCTGACTTATACAGAACATCCTTCTGTTTCTGATTCGATTCTATCGAGTTTCTTCGACTCTCTGTTAGATAATTCAAAAAGGAACTGGGTATCAAGACAAACAGTGTACATCGATGTTTCTAAATGTGCCGCGGTATTTCTTAACCTACCGCGATACATACCACGGTATACAGGAATGATATTAAACAGAGACAACCCAATGTTATGGGTTAGGGACTTGACAGTTTTCTAATACCTGGAAAGATATCTTGCTCTGATTTATAGACAAATAGCACTAAGATCATTATTTTAAACGGAACAAATCTGAATTACCTTGAAGATAAAAGAAAATAAATTATACCTGCTCAAAACAAAATCATCGCTATCCAATCTCCCCAACCCCAAAATAAATAGTCGCAGATGAATTTGGTAATGGTTTGTTAATAGTTGTCAAAAGCATGAAGAATAAGCTTTCACTGTATTAATACTTTGTAAGACATCGTGATGACATTAGAAAGGTTATCGGTAACAATAAGAAGCTTTAATACTGAAGCTACAATTTTCTAGCTACAATAGTGATATAACAGGCAGATAACCTTCCAGTGGGATGCAGCACTGGGGAATAAATTTACTAGAGATGGTTACTAAACGTATATACTACCAAACGAAAAAATGTTTAATTGACTTGAGAAATTACATAAAGTTCAGACAGAAATCAAGTGCACTCCTGAATGTAGTAGGATGATGTACGGTCGTACAGAGATATAAATATAATTTGCATATTTAAAATTTAAAAAAATAGCTAGAACAGTATGTGCTGTTAGGGGATTAGGGTTCGGAGAGGGTAATCGGAATTTTTCCTAATGTTGGCTTTGACAAGAATATTTTTCACAACTTAAGTGACACGTGACAAATATGTGTTTAAAGTATCATACATACAATTGTATTTGTAATATTCAAAAATAATTTGTGACAAACACAACCATTTTGAAAATAAAATATATATTTTTAAACTGTTTTGTTAGGAATAATGGAAACACGAGTTAATATCATTTATGTTATAGTGTGATTCCCCGTGCATTTCTGTACATTCCTTACTGAACGAAAATACCGATGTACCGTTACAGTGAAAGACTACCGTGGTGAGTACAACGAGAAATAAATACCGCGGTAAACCAAGATACAGGTAATCCCGAGTTGCTCTATTCTGACGTAAGCGTAGCAAAATTCTAAAATTCGTAAATCTTTGCCGGCTTGCTAAGAACATCAAAATTACAGTTAAACTAACACTTGAAGACATTTAGCCATCACTGAAATACACCCACCTTCCATTTTTATGCAGATCCTCGAAATTACGAAGAAATAAACAATTACGAATCGGTCGGTTTTGCATTGACTCTGAATACTGGTTATTTTGCTAAAAGCAATGACATGTAAATAAATTGTTTTCAAGTCAGTGACGTTGTTATGACATGATGTAACATAAATAACCGGCTGGAAGAGAGCTCTCGATTGGCACTATTCAGTTCTAATTAGTTGTCGTTTGTGTGTTGTTTACTTGTGTATTTTAGCACGCGAAAGAAAAGGATAAAGGGCTTATGAGCAATTATTTTCAGTGATTCAAACTTCACAGTTCTTACCAAAGATATAACATCTTTACTTCGCATTAAACTATTTTGTTAATTTCTGTTTCTTTTGTTTTCTCTCAAACATAGTCAGAACTGTATGGCTGCAATGCTAATCGTTGCATTTCTCTTTTAGAGAGGATATATTGGCTAAAAATATAGTCGTGTAGGTTTTATTTCCTTCTAAATGCTAATGCTCAACGATTGGCATCTATCTTCTTCATCCTTGAATAATTTTGGTTGTAAACCATTTTGCAATTGATCGAGTTTAAATTGCCCTAACTGACTGACGTATAAACAGACATACATGTCCAAAAATGTCAAATCATGTATGTATGCATATTATAAAATGAGAATATAAAACCATTATCTTTTATTATACATATCAATACATATTCAATATATTCTACTGCAATATCATGTTTCGGATGTTATGAAAGGCAGTCGAGAATACAAAACATTTCTCACAAATCTCGTAAGCTTTAATGTGGTGGCTAGATAATCTAGACTTTGATTAATATATAGATAGATAGAGGTCTGCGGGATGTTGCCCATTGCTTGACATCACTATAAACTGACATACTGCACACATCTTAGCGATATGACTGAAAAAAGTGTTAAAACTATGTTAAAAATCCAAATCACACACACAAAAACACACGTTTTATTTATAGCAATAACCAGTGAGACGGTATATGTGAGGACAAATTTATATGCCGTAAGCTAGGCTATGATGATGAATTATGTTTACGCTTACACTCAAGAATTTCGCCTATCTGCTTAGTATACCATGTAGTCAGGGCCTTAAAGAGCTATCACGGTCCGTGGGGTAAGAATCATCCGTTCCTCTCCTAGTTCTTGTTCCTAAATGTTTTAGCTAATAAAATATTTTTTTTCCCTTCGGCCGGGCCCACTTACATTCCCTGGCACCTAGGATGTATGCCCGGTCCCCCCCCCCCCCCCCCGTTGTAGGCCCTTCGTGTAGTTTAAATTCTATATTTACATTTTAAACTTCTGAACAATAGATGTTTATATGTCTTGATCATACAGCATTGATATCTACTAAGTGTGAAATATGTTGGCTATGTTGTTATATAATGAAGGCACAATGCATGAACTATCAAATAATCAAACAATGTGTGATAGCTTACATAGGATTTGTTATTTGTCATTTCACCTACGAGATGTACTCAAACGTAAAATGTTGACTTAACTGGAGAGTTTCATTAAAATTTCATAATCATTGTGAGCTATGTTGCAAATTAAATGTATGTAGTAAGATAAGATATAATATTAAACATCGAAAGCTGGAATGTGTGATCACGTATGAATGGTGTTTCAATCCATAACAGAGCAAACTGATATTTAAAAAAGATTACTTTAAATCTTTCAAATGTGGAAATATGGAACACAAAAATAAATGTGTTGAGAATCCGAATATATGTAATTTAATCTCGTATCAAAGCGTTCCGACACTTATTGCTAATTGATTATTTTATCGCAAAGGAAAGACGAGTGCCGATGGAAATGAACAGTGGGTAACAAAGATCAGCAACATCAGAGCCACACCCTAATCTGAACGCGCGTGAACATTTAATTCCATTATGGCTGCTAACCTGATATGCATAAGTCCAAGCTGCTGTTAAGTTCGCTGTCAGGTCTCATATCAGGTACTACCAGTTGCATGTTTCATATCATCAACCAAGATATCACTCAACTGAGACAGTAAATCTGTTGAATAGTAGGGTTTGTGATCCGGGTTCTGACAGTTGGTATTATAGTGCAAGTTGGACATAAGATCTAGGTAACAGCTGATCATTGGCCTAGTATGACAGTAGATAAATGCAGAAAGCTATGAGTACGTTTAATGCAAAACAATTTGAGACTCCAAAGGCATAATATTTTTAATCGCATGACAAATCGTATTTGAAACAGCCTGGTTTATATACGTCAGCATTCCAATGACTTACGAGTATTTTGTTAAGTATGATATTTACATTAGTTAATTTACACACACACACACATACATACACAAATGTATGTATGTATGTATGTATGTATGTATGTATGTATGTATGTATGTATGTATGAATATATGCATGTATGTATTTATACGATGTTCAACTACGAAAGATACAGGAGTGATAAAAGCAAATTTGTAAGAATTCAATAAATAATTTGTTTCTCTAGAATACAAAGCAAACAATTAAACATAACTTACACTATGGTGAATAAAATTCTAAATAGTTGTGATTACACGTGTTGAATATTACAAATGAGTTATAGTGGTGTTCCCCAAGACGTTTAATATATTGTGATGATATGTCAATTGTCTGGAAATGGTTTCGTATGCTAACAGCAGCGATGTATTACAATGATATATTACGATCTGTCTTTAAGTGATTTTACAATAAACCCATCAAAGCTAGTTAATCCTGACGTGTATAAGCACCTTGTAAATCCAATGAATAATTGAAATAAATAAAATCCTACTGGTTGTACATAACAAGGACGGAGATGGACAGCCAAATACGTTTTATAAATTATATCTATTTGATAATCTATTCATTGCACTTTCTGAAAATAAGACCTTCTAATCTGCCAAACTTCATTGTCATATTGCAATGTCAGCAAAAGATAGTGTACTTTACACTAAATTAGGCTGTTTTTGAGGACATGGGGGCAAGCATTTTGGTTCGTTTTGTGCTTAGATCATGTACAATTTCCATGAGTACAATATCCAATGAAATTTTAGCCATAGTACATGATTGTAATATAGAGGTATGCCACCATTCTCTCCATTGTGCATAAAAAAAATGAAAACTACTTAACCTTACACATGTCACTCTCTGGCTCGTTTCCTTTTTATCAGATATGTGTATATCTTTTTCTTCTATATATCCATATATATCATAATAGGAACCTGTTGTAAAAGTCACTGTCAGGTCACATGTTAGGCAACGATTAAAAGGAACTAACAGCCGCACGTTTCATATCATCGACCAATATATCAATCAACTGCGACAGTAAATCTGCTGAATTGTAGCGTTTGTCCTCCGGGTTCTGATCAGTGGTCTTACAGTCCAAGTTGGACATAAAAATATATTGGTAGCAGCTCATCATTGGCTTAATATGACAGTAAAGAAATGCAAAAAACTATGAGCTTTGTTTAATGCAACACCATTCATGACTCACTGCAAAGGCATAATACTTTAATCGCATGACAAAGATGTAATCAATATGAGTATTTGAAATATCCTGGTTCATATACGTCAGCATTCCAAAGAATTACACACACACACACACAGACACACACACACACACACACATTCATACACACTAAGAGTTTATGAAGCATACACCTTCACCATACTCGATAATACTGTATGTATGTATACTAAAGGGATGGATTCATACAAATGAGAGTGAACCTACTGGGCTGGGTCCTAACAGCTATGGTTGGTGATAAAATTTCGGATCCCAACTGCAGTGGTAGGTAGTATAAAAACCTGCTGTTGGAGCTAACAAATTGGATCCCAACAGTTGTAAGGACAGCTAAAGAGTTGCAACAGCTGTGGTGGAGGATATAGTGTTGGATCCTGACAGCTATGGTTCGAGCTAAAGGGTTGGTTCGCAGCCTCTCTTGTTGGAGCTAAAAGTGATTCCCAACATATCCTTACTGTTCTGGTTGGATCTGTAGAAATGGATTCTAGCAACTATGGAAGGAGCTAGAGTTCAATAGCAATAGGTATAGTTGGCGCAATCGAAATGGATCCCAATAGATGTTGTTGGAGCTAAAGAGTTTGGTCCAGACATTTAGCGCACATCGTCAGAAAGAGAATACTCAGAACAATACATATTATGTTTTTGATGGGAGCAGTACAAATACACAACATAATTGCTTAAGCAAACATATTCTGATTCGTATTTATGGCATTCATTTCATAAGTTTATCACTATATAGCAAGGAACGGATGTTTAATATGACAGTGGTGACTCTAAATTGTACTATGGAGATATCCGTATTTATTAAGAAATGCATTCTGTTGAGCCTGCACAAACAATTTTTATGTCCAACACGTGTTATTTATGTCTGGTATTTGATGGAATGTGTATGATTCTAAACACTGGGTCGTAAAGGTGGTTCTTTTGTCGTGTCATTCTGGATTTACATTTTAATGTTTATTCAGATTACTTTGCATTTTAACAGATTAATTCATTGCTCTGGAAATATTATGATTGTCCATACAGAAGTCTTGAAGAAAGACAGTTCTTAACAATTGTATTCGCATTTCCAAAACCGGAGGATTATTTCATGTGTTTCTTCAAGGAACTGTAGACATAAAAGTTGACCAAACTGATGCACGACATCCAAGCTAACCTAACAACTTGCTTACTTCCTACCGCAGAACAACTCGATAACTGTCTGCGTTCATAACTTGACAAACATGCTCCAGCTACCAAGTGCAGAGTATCAATTCAAAAGTGTTCTCCATGGTATAGCAGTGTGTTCATTAGTACATTCAAGACTGGACTATTGTAACTCAATTCTGTCTGGTTCATCTCAATATTTACTCCAGAAACTTCAAAAGGTTCAAAACACAGCTGCTCGGATCATACTTAGAGTACAACGATCAGAGCACACCTCCCTGCTGCTCTGTACCCTACACTGGCTATCCATTCGATCCAGAATCAAACACAAAATTTGTTCTCTGTGCTACGTTTCACTGTCGGACTCTAGTCCAACATAACTATCCGATCTCACCCATGTGTACACACCAGCAAGATACTTACGCTCCTCTTCTGACAATCGTATACTCATCATTCCCACTATGAAAACAAAGTCATATGGAGAGCGTTCTTTTGCATACCAGGGCCCAGCAACGTGGAATGAATTGCCCACTGAACTTAGACACAACGACACAGTGGTCACATTGAAGAGGGCTTTCAAAACTCACTTATTTCGACTGCAAGAACAAACTTAAAGACCTAATAATGTTTCCTACCTGAAATATTCTCAGCATGTTTTTTTATTTTTTAATGTTTTTCTAATTTCATGGTGTTTGTTTTGGTGATAATATTATTATATATTTTTCATCTTATAGGTGTTATCTAATGGTGTAAAGCGCTTAGAGCTTCTAAAGATTAGGCGCTATACAAAGTCCTCATTATTATTATTATTATTATTATTATTATATAACATCCCTCATCGCCTTCCATCTTGGATTCATTAGTATATTTCAATATTAGGACTTCTAAAATTGTATTCGCAGATTATTCTTAGATTATTTTTGGATTTGATTCTTAAAGCCGTTATATCTTCTTTTTTCATTGTTTAACAATATTTTCCAGGGAAGAAAATTATTTGTTAAATTTTTCAAAGATTGTAGTTTCCACTCTTTCTTCTGTAGCTGCTTCTTCCAGCCTAAGCCCGTAAAATAAGAACTGGGGGCTTGTCCAGGATTTTTTTGAATTATGGATAGAATATTTCAGAACAATCTGTATTTTTTTAAATTTTGAATTCCCAATGTTTCTGAAATGTCAGTGATGTCGACAAGTTGTTTCTAAAATTTCAAAAGTGGAAATCTTTCTTTCAGATCCAACCCAGAAACAATTAGATCTTTAAAAACAAATATGAATTGATTCAACTTGCCAGAAAATACGAGCATTCTGAGGTAAAGCCTTCCTTAACAAAGCAAGAGATCAGAGTGTTTGGTAGAAAAAAACTATATCTTGGATAAAAGTGCTTTGGTTTCGACAAGTAAATCTGTATCAGACTCTAACATACAGTTAAAGGAATTAGAATTAAATTACAAGATGGAATTGCAGTTGAGGAAGCTGGAACTTCAAACAGAAGAAAGAGATAAAGAAAGAGAAACGCAAATGCAGTTACAGAAAAAAGTAGATACAATTTGAAAACGATGAGAGAGACACAGGAAAGGGAGAAATAAAAACAAATTCATTTACAAGCGGAGGAAAAATAGAAAGAAAGACAAACGCAATTACTAAAAGAACAAATGCAAAAGGAAGAAAGAGAGAATGAGAGATAAAGAAATTCGAATGCAAATACAAAGAGAGGCGGTAGAGAGGGAACATTAATTTAGAATAAAAGAAATGGCGCTGGTAAGTGAAAAGAATATTCACACTTCAAATCCAAATTTAAGTTTTGCTCTTGCAAAGAATGTTGGATATGTACCCCCTATAATGCAAAAAGAAGTAGACAAATATTTTTCTCGTTTTGAAAATTTAAAATTGCCATGGGAGCATAGGACTCAATTATTACAATGTGTACTCACTGGTGAGGCTAATGATATTCACAATTCACTGTCAGTTCAGCAAAGTGGTAACTATGATGTGGCTACGGAAAGCATCTTAAGGGGTTTGAGTATGTATGTGTGTGTGCACAAAGAGTATAGAATATTGAATGAAAGCTGGCTATAAATTATCTTGACACTCTTAAATTAACCTCGTCTTCTGTATTTTTGGGTATGGTGAGTGTGGTAGTGACATAAGACATATTATTGCATATTTACGGTAAAATGAACAAAGTGTTGTTAGTTTTTTAAAATATATATAACAATTGAATTGGAAAAAAAGAACATTGAATTTATTTCCTATGCTTTAAAAGAGTTAGTCGTGATAATTCATTCCGTTGTAACGTTATCACATTTATTTCAAAGTTTGATGAATTATCTTTGGCATATTATTGATATCATTGAATTCATAACGCTTGTGGTTGACACTATTTGTCTTGGCATATGAACACAGGAAACATAAATCAGGAATTTAGTCAAACGGTACGTCACTATGCTATAACTGGAGGAATAACTTAATTATACAGAGCGACAAGTAATAATGATACATTGACCTGTGACAAAAGATAGTTTCCTGTTTTTGTCATATTTGTCATTTTCGTCCCGATATCTTACTCTGTTAGGGGCAATGGGATTATCCGAAATGTCAACTCCAGCACTATGAATGTGTTAAAAACAAAAAGAAACAAACATTTATTATTTTGCGAAAATGTATAATTTTTGTTTTATGTCAATTGTATTTTATCTAATAATTTTAACGCATCCTTTTGTGGAGTAGGACTTTATTTTTTAAACAAAGCAGCACATTATATAATTAACGTTAAGGTAAAAATAATTTTCATGAAAAGGACAATGCTACATTTTAATAAAACAATCTTCAATGCACATGATCAATTACCTTTATTGGCAAGATTTTTTGGGTATATAAAATGGTTGTTTTTGTTTTTGAACAAAATAAGTTCAAAGTAATATTTTTTAACAAATACTATGCATAATTATGATTCTTTATTCTCATTCATTTCTCCCTTAACTTGGCCAGTGGTAGGGGCACCACTGACCTTGCGACAATATCTCTCTACCTTGCCTTGTTCTCCGCTTCTCTTTGGGACCTTGCTAAATACATGCCTGTTCTCCCTTTGATTTTATCTTCCAATCTCTTTCTCTGTCTGTCTTGTTTTCTCTTTCCTCTCAATGCACCCTGTAGGATTCTCTTTGCCAGACCAGATGGTTATGAGACTTGTTCATGCAAAGTTAGTTTGCCTTTCTTTACGGTGGTGTGCAGATGTTCAATATTGTCTATTTTGCATTTTGGATTATAATATGCTCACTCCTCATTAAAGACGTCGTGTACGTAAGAGGTTATTGCTGGACTTTAAATACCATACAGAGGAAGTTATTTACAAACATACGTAGTTTGGTATGATCCGCCGAATATAAATACTTTATAGACCTTTTATCGCTATTTTCTGGTGCAACGAAATATGCGTCAGATTTCCATAACGTCTACTCCACTCTAATCGAGGCCCTGACTAATGGCGCGTTTGACGTGCAACTGTCGTGTGTTTTCTATTTCAGTGAGACTGGGAGAGAATGTTGTAACGTCTCTTTACACGACCAGTGCAATAAATAGCAATAGCATTACCTTCTCTCTTTCTATGAGCATAACTTTGAATACAAAGTGCAGACATTGTTTTAACTTGAGTAGCATGAACGGCACATTATACGTCGACATCGTGTCTGTTGGACCCTTAATTAATAACTGAAATGATAAATATCAACTAGTTTACTTATTTTAGTCAGTGGCATTCACATTTAACATGAATTCTGTATTCAGACTGCATAGGACATACATCATATTTAAGATATCAATTTAAAATCAAAGTATTTTGAATACAACCAGATTATATATATCTAATGAATAAAATATACAAATTTAAAGCAATGAAATGTGTTCAGCCTTATTATGAATGAAATTATGTACATTAAAAGAGTAATCTGTCCCATCTATCAATAATATGAGAATTTCAACGGATGCCGTAAATAAACATAGATTTGAAGATACAATTCTTGTCATCATTGAGAATACATAAATCTCATTTCTGTTACAAAAAGGAATACGTTATAGTTTACAAACAAGTCAGAGGCAAGGTTCTTTCTTGGAAGACTTCATATAAGATGAAGACAGTTTGTCTACAACACATTATGCAGCAATATGATTTGAATAACCTAACTTTGATATGCTATGAGCAATTTCAAATTTACGTAAAAACATGTTTATTCGAGAACACAGAAATCTGTAATGTCTCTTCATACCGTCATCATCGGGCCGACTTGACGTAGATTATGACTCTCATACATATAACTGTTCACATATTTAGATCATTGCCGTTAAGGGAGGAGATAGTAGTTTGAAAAAAAAGTTGGCTGAATGACCACGGATACCGCTTTTTGTGTATTGTTGATGATACAAGTCTCATTTAAGTTTTACTCACACATTTTTAAAAATCTGCTTAAGCTTGCGATAGGAAATTCCACTGATATATTATCAGCGAAACTAAACTTGTTAAGAAAATATTAATTAGGTGTCAGATAGTATACCCAAGTGGCACTGGTCCATTTAAGAATTTAATTTGTATAAGTATACATTAAATAAAAAAGGGGAAAGGAACCTCCTGGTCACATGAAAGAAGCTGGATACTACTCTTTTCCATCGTACATATGAAAATGCTTGCCATGCCAGTTAACTAAAGTATGAACAATTCAGACGGGTTTTTGAATATGAAACAACATTTTGAAGATTATCCAATGATTTACCTTGTCAAATGCCAAACTAACTTCTAAAAGCACGCAAACAGGGCTGCCATGTTCTACATAATACTTTACAGTTTCTTTAAGGGCATAGAAACATACGTATGTTGCATGTTACTTTATAAAACCAAACTGATTATCAGATATTGTGACATGTCCCTTTTGATTCCCAAAATACTCTAAAGACTGTGCGAAATAAAGTTGGTGTGAGACAGTCAAACGAACGAACGACATCATAGCCAAATATAGGCTTAACATAGAACTTGTGATGATATATTAATATATCATCTGAAAGTTATATGTTCAGCCTAGATTCCTTGGCCACGTTCTAACGTTGCATATAGTGATTAGTCACTGAAAGTTCTATTTCGGTTCTGTTTTTCTTGGCAAAATTATAGAGGCTACCTTATCGTTAGCAATCGTTGAAAGTTAAGCAGCATTAAGGTATTCGGAAACACTGGGCATCTAAGTTTCAGTAATGGATATAACGGAACTATATATAAATTGAGGATAAGTATGAAAACGTTTAGCCAGTTAGAAAGAGTGAACATATCGTGTTCATATCACGACTGACTATCGCACCCAGTAAATCTCGTTTATTTTTATTACAGTGCCGTGTTGTTGTCAAAAGAAAAATATATTAAGGCCATCAACGAAAGCTTCCACCTGGCGCCTTTGGAACTACATCAAGAACTATTCCTAAAGAGATTTTGGTCCTTATTTTTAGTTTATATTGAATGAAATTTCCTTTTAAAAAAGAGAATACATAGCGTGTATATCTGAATCAAAAGTCGAGGATGTACTAAAATTATTAATATAATTTCTGTTGAAAAGTACTTTATGTTTTCATGAATGTTTTGCAAGCTTGTTCTCCCATGCAGAAACATTTCTTATTTTTATAACTGTGCAGCATTAACGTTTCGCATTTATAGAATACTGTGCATATGACGAATCTTAGGAACACGATGATGTGGAGTTATTCATTCAATAATAGAAGCAGTGGACAAAACTATTTACAAGTCCAAAGTCATATAAATTAAACACCTAATACAAATAGTTGTGTATAATGCTTTTTATTATACATCTGCATCACAGTTTTAATGTTCGAGCTACATGTAAAATAATAGCTTTCTTCACGTGACCCAGAGGAAAATAGTATTAAGTATTAATGCTGTGTTACTTTTATAACAAGGCGACGTAAACTCTGAATTTACCAACTCCAAGAGCTTTTGAATGCTTTTAAATACATCTATAAAATCAGAACGTGCCGACAAATTGCAACGTTTGTTCTAATTCTGGCAATACATAACCGTCGCAGGCCATAAAAGACAATCCGGTATGCCACTTTACCATCCACATCTACCTGTGCTGAAATTATCTCGTTTTGCACGATCAATTCTCCTTCAAAATTCCTGGCATGTTTTGTAAAATTGTTTTTTTCACTATGATATAGTTGTAGAGTCCATATCCATTTCTACAATATAAGTTACGAATCTCTTGTGGTTTTTACATCACGGTAGTTTGATAATTGTAGAATTGTACCTAGAAGCGATTTCGAACTAGAATTATATAGTAATTCATACCAGGGCGAGATAATAATACATTCTACATGATTGAGCATTGTTTTATATGCATTATGTTTTATTTTGTAGCTAACTTTGCATTTGTGCTTAATAATAACGATTATATCCGCTTTTTAAGAATCTGAAAAGAACGAACAATCGCCTAAGGAATACATAACACATTTACGTAGACATTTAAACACAAAACCATCACCTGTTTATTTGTGAAATTGATGAATAGTACCACGACAACGCAAGGTGTATGAAAATATTAAACACGACATCTGATACTTTAAATCAGCTTGGGAAATGTTATGTAGAGAAACTGTCATGCAATACATTTTTAAATGTAGAAACGTTTTCAGGCTTCCTAATCATGGGGAAGAAAAGCTTGCAAATAATAACATTTAATATTAAATGCTTTATGTATTCTATAAACCATCGCTCCTGTATTCGCCTGTAGAAGAAATCCAGTCCTCTTTGAGTCCGCAATGGAGGAAATACTATTTCCTAGGGGAAAAAAATTCTTCCATAACGAATATGTTCTGAATTGAAGTTTAAATGCCATGATGAGAAAATATATAATTATGTCCTTCTTCTGTCAGTAAAATACAAAAAGCTCATATACTTCAAACTATCATTCTTGAGTCGTCTTTATATATAGTAAATGCTTAATTTAGCCAGTTGACGAAAAGCCATTTTTTAATGATTGTAAAAAAGATAAAAAATAATGCACAAAAGAGAAAGAATAAGAGATCAATGACGCATATGTTGAAGCATAGTCACCAGCCTGGGTAAATCACCTTGGAGAAATTAACATTATGTTATTATGTTAGCCGAGATGCAAAGCAATTATAATGACCAAAATTCCACAAGGCTTAATTTATGTAATTGTTCAAATTGTTTTACAATTGATAACGTTCATCAAACACACTTGTTTGTCGACATCCAAATATTTGCCCAACGTCCAATTTAATTCCTGTTGTTAATTATTTGCATTACCCCACACTTATATTTGCGAATATGGAGCAGCTTCCAAATAGTCGCAGTAGTATGTACAGCTTGTTTTATGACTTCTTTCCGTACTGCAGTAGAACATATAATCATTTCCTCTTATTCATTTCATGTTTTGCAATAGCATTTTTTGATAGATTGATAACTCTTGTCGTCAACACAAAATCATCCATCAGCTTTTTCTAATAAATCTATATTTTTTACGCGAACAAATGTTTAACAACCAAAACCATTCGTTGATAGTCATAGGTTCATGTAGACTTACTCATTACACGTAAGTTGATTCATCTGCAAAAATACCCTTCCGCGTTTCACGTAAGTTGATTCATTTCTTTAAAAATACTTTTACAATTTTGTTGTAGTGAAAGGTAAATGATCATCTATTCACCTTATGTATACATGTGTCGAATTAAGTGATGATTTATGAATTATAACTGAACCTGAATGATATGAAATATACGGATTTGTATATGAATTAAATGGTCAGTTTAAATCCTGGAACAGATATCATGGTTTGTACATGCATTAAAATGGCAATTTCAATCATGAAACACATATCATGGTTTTTTCCATGCATTTAAAGGTAAATTTAAATCATGGAACTGATATCATAATTGTTACATGCATTAAAAGGTCAATTTGAACCATGGAACATATATTGTGGCTTGGACATACATTATATTGCTTACTCTAAGAATTCCTATCTTGTGTTTTGTTAATCTATACATTGGTACTATCGTGGCTATTCTTGTCACTATTGTTATATTTGATTTAATTTATATTTGATTTAATTTAGTTATTTTGAAGTTTGAAAATCTTTTTTCTTAAATTTCATTATATGTCTAAACTAATGTAGTTTGGACTATTAGAAACTCGACACTACTGTTTTCACTCTTTCTTGTATTTCTGTTTAGTCGGGGCTAAACACGTAGCATAAGAATTGGGCACTCGTCTTGGAATTTGAATTTTGGCTAAAATATTTCAGAAAACTTTGTTTATTGAAATTTTAATAAATCACGTTTTTGAAATCTTTAGTGAAATCGGCAAGATTTTTCTAAAATATCATCAAGCGTGGAAACATTTTTTTCAAGTCCTACCCTGGACCAATTTGGCCTTTTCAAAAAAGGATGAATTAATTCAACTTGCCAGAAAAGATGATCGTTTTGAGGTAAAGGCTCCCTTAACGAAGCAATACATAAAACAATATTGTGGTCCAGTACTTGGTAGAAAAAATGTTTTATATAACAGTGCTTTGTTTTCGATCAGTAAGTTTGTATCAGACTCGAACATAAAAATGAAGGAATTAGAATTAAAATACAAGATGGAATTGAAGTTGAGGAAGCTGGAACTTCCGAAAGATGAAAGAAAAGAGACAAATGCAGTTACAAGAAAAACAAGTGCAGTTACAAGGAAAACAAATGCAAATGCAATTAGATAAGGAAGAAAGAGAGAAAAAGAGAGAGATGTAAATGCAAAGATAAAAGGATGAAATGAAATATCAATTTAAAATACGAAATGGAGGTGTCAAGTGAAAATCATATTCACACTTCAAATTGAAGTTTCGCTGAGGCAAAGAATATTAGGTTAGTGCATCCATTTAGAGAAACGGATGTAGACAAATAATTTCCTTATTTTGAAGAAGTTGCTGAAAATTTGAAATGGCCAAGGGAGCATTGGAATCAATTATTACAATGTGCACTAATTGGTAAAGATAGTTATATTTACCGTTCACTGTCAGTTCAACACAGTGGTGATTATGATACGTCTAAGGAATGCATTTTAATGGGTTATGAGTTAGTCCTTAAAGCTTATCGTCAAAAATTCAGAAATTATAAAAAAGGAGCTGGACAAACTCATGTCGAATTTGCTAGAGACAAAGAGCAGTTATTTGATAGATGGTGCTTAGCCAAGAAAGTTGAACAAGATTATGAAAATCTCAAACAGCTCGTTTGACTTGAAGAGATCTAGAATTGTGTCCGTAGTGACATTAATAAATATCTTGACAAGCATAAGATCGAAACCTTGGAAAATGCTGCTCGTGCTGCTGATGAGTATTCTTTAACTCATAAAATTCCCTTTGTAAATAAGACTTCCATTCAACAGCCTTCTGGCAGAAAAGTATTTCAGCATAATACAAGCCATTCTTAGTCTGGCCGATGCACCTCTTTTGGCTGGTCATTTAGGGATAAATAAGACTTATCACAAGATCTAGACTCACGTTTGATGGCCATACATCAAAAGTGATGTTGGTAAAAACTATACATCTTGTCGTCTTTACCAAATGGTAGGAAATCCCAATCAGATTATAATTAAGGCTCATCTGCAAACAATTTATACCCATTTGCGAACCATTTAGTAAAGTTCTAGTAAATTGTGTTGGTCCCTTACTTAAGATCAAGTCTGGTAACCAATAATTGTTTACCATTATGAGTGTGTCAACAAGGTTTCCAGCGGCAATTCCATTGAGGAATACTAAATCTAAAACAATAGTAAAAGTTTTAATAAAGCTTTTTACTGAATTTGACCTTCCCAAACTTGTCCAGTCTGATCAAGGCTTGAATGTCAAGTCTGAAATTTTCCAGCAAGTTATGTCCGATTTAAGCATCCAACACTTCAAATATTCTGCATGTCACCCTGAGAGTCAAGGGGCATTAGAAAGATGATACTGTAAATATGATAATCAGACTTTGAAAAATATGATTCCATCATATTGTTTTGTTACGAGTAAATATTGGGATGAAGGCATTCATTTATTATTGTTTGCTGTTTGGGAATCAGTTCAGAAAGTTTTAGGCTTCAGTCCCTTTGATCTGGTTTTTTGACACACTGTGCGTGGACCGTTGAAGTTGTTAAAATAGTAACTTCTTTTTAATGAAGATACTAAAAAAAATCTTCTAGATTATGTTTCCAATTTTAAATATAAGTTGTCAAAGGCTTGTGATGTTGCAAGAGTAAATACTCAATCAAAAATGAATTCAATCTATGAAAAAAACTCGAGGGAAAGGAGCTTTCAGCCAGGTGACAAGAGTCCTGGCTCTCTTTTCCATACCTAAAAATCCTCTTCAGGCAAGTATTATGGTCCCTCCACAGTTGACTGGAAAGTAAATGACATAAATTACATCATAACTACATCTCGTCCAGATGAATATGATAAAAGAGTATATAGAAAGTGATAGTTAGGTTAAACATGCAATTAATTTATTAATACCTGTCCCAGTCAGTGAAGATTTAAGTGAAGGAATATCATCGAATTCTTATGATATTAGACTGACAAATCTTCGGAATTCAGACATTATGAAAGATCTGGACTAGAAACTCTCACATTTGCAAGAACAAGAAAGAAATGAACTAAACCAGATATTATTTAAATATGAGAACTTATTTCCAGATGTTTCTACAAAAAAAAAAAAAAAATTCCATGACGTTAGAATGGTAACTTCGAAGCCCGTGAAACAACCTCCTTACAGGATGAACCCTTTCAGATAGGAATAGTTGAAGCAAAAACTTAAGTATTTGCTGGAGAATGAATTTCAGAGCCCAGAAAAAGTGTTAGGAGTTCATTATGCATACTTGTTCCAAAACCAGATAATACTTTCCGCATGTGTATTGATTATGGGAAGGCGAACAGCGTTACAAAAACATATTCATTCCCATTACCAATAATCGATGACTGTATTGAATAAGATCAGGAATGACAAGTATGTCACCAAATTTGACATTTTTGCAAATTCCAATAACGCAGAGATCAAAGGAATTTTCGGCACTCGTGACTCCAGATGGACTTTACTAATATAAGGAAATGCCGTTTGGGATGAAAGAATCGCCAAGTACTTTTCATCGTCTAATGAATATGATTACCTCTGGTCTAGACAATTGTGATGTCATCATCTGTAACGACACCTGGAAAGAACATTTAGCAACAAGTCGGAAATTCTTTGGCTGACTCACAGATGAAAATTTGACAATTAATTTATCCAAACGTGAGTTCTACTGTGCTAGTGTAACTTTCCTATGACATATCATGGGACATGGACAAGATAAACCCATAGATGCTAAGGTCAAGGCTATTTCTGATTTCCCTGTGACGGTAAATAAAATGCAACTGATGCGAATTTTCGGTGTGGCTGGATAGTATCGGAAATTTTAATCCATTTTTTCTATAATAATTGAACCCCTGCCAAATGTATTCATTAAGTAAAACAAGTTCCTTTGGACTCATAAATGTCACGAGGCTTTTGACAACTTTAAAGCGATACTTAAAGTGCGCTAGCTCTAAAGTTTAGCCAATCATTTAATCGGTATGTTGATGCAAGTGTTGTTGCGGTTAGAGCAGTTTTGATTCAAGAAGAAGAAGATGGTATTGATCATCCATTCTGCTATTTTTCAAAGAAATGAAATAAGCACCAAATAAATTATTCAACAATCAACAAGGAATGTTTGGCTGTGATATTGCATTACAAGATTTTGAAGTTTACATTACTCCAGTTCTTTCTTCGATCATTGTATTTAGTGACCACAACCCCTATACTTTCATCGGCAAGATGAAAAATATAAATCAAGGACTATTAAAGTAGTGTTTATTGTTACAGGAATATCATTTTAGTATCAGGCACATGAAAGAAAAGATATTTTAATAGCAGATGCACTTTCCCGTGTAAAACAATGTATTTTTCATGGACACTGTGTGTAATTTATAAGAGTTCTTTCTAATCTCATGTGTAATTAATCTATGGTAAAATGAAATATGTACTATATAAATCTTCATGTTTCTTTATAGGGGGAAATATTACGCATATTTGATTTAATTGTTTGTAAGTTTTAAAATCATTTTATTTTTAATTCCATAATATGTTAAAATAATGTAGTTTTGTTTACTAGGAACTCGATATTTTTCCAGAAAATAGTTAGACGTTGACTGTTCATTTGTAAACATCTAAAATTGACCTAATTTCCGACCTTAAATCAGACGTCAGTGAGAGAAGTAAAAAACTTTTTATTTTTGTTATATTCTTAGAGTAAAATGATTGGATTTTGTCAAGGTCGTACTGGAACCACGTGCTTTTATACCTAAATACTTTTCGAAGGTTCTGGAAAGTTGACCCTCATCAGGGAATTAGTTTTGTGTTTTGAGTTACTGCATAATCATTGTTTATATAGATATATCTCAGTCGGGCTTCTAAACACTGGGACGCAAAGGTGTTTTTGTTATATGTCAGTTTGGAGTTATTTTAATTTTTATTCAAATTATTCGGATTCACAAGTATTAATTCTTTTTTCTGGAAATATATGAGTACCCTTCCTCAATTCGTGGACAAAGACATTTCATTAATTCAGACAACGGATTGTTGTTTGTGAATAACACAGAACTGTAGACATTCCGACACCACGAAGTATGCAGTAGACGTCATCGCCTTCCATCTTGGATTCTTCGTAGGGACTCAAACTTGAATTGATTAGAACATTTCATTATTAGGAAATCTAAAATTTAATTTGTGGATTATTACTGGATTATGTTTCGATTTGATTCCTAAAACCGTAAGTTGTTATTATTTTCATTTTTTGCGGTATTTTTCCAGGGAAATAAATTATTTGTTAAATTTGTCAAAGCTTGTTGTTTTCACTCTTTCTTTTGTTGATGTTTATTTGAACTTAAACACGTAACATAAGACAATATATTTCAAAAATGCAAATGTTGACCTGATTCATGCACATATCAATTTATGGAGAGCGAGTGCACTGGTTGTATTCTTTTCCTGTGTTCATGTTGAGATAAGCATATATTTGTTATTGTTTCAAATGGCTCTAACATTACGTTAATGTTGTATAGACGTTAAATCGTCGCTTTCTAACTTAAACACAATATGTTCAAAATATTTGTGTCGATCCAATTTTTTCTTAAACAAAAAGAAAGATGATGATCTTTCTGTTGTTGTTATTGTTTTGAGTTTAACGCCATTTCTCGACGTAGGATAGGCTATACATGGCGGCCAGTATAGCTGGTAAAGGAAGAACCTGAGAAAACCATTACGAACCACCGACTCACGGGATAGTTCTGGTAGCTTTCTCACAGATCCACACTGGCCCCAGATTCGAACCGAGGTGGATGGAAATAAGATGGTGGTGATCGGTAGAGGCGATAGCTTCAGAACAAGTGATGAGAGAATTTTTGAAGTGTAAAAGTTGTAATCTTTGTGTCAGAATTGCCGTTCCTTTTTATACAAGGTACCTAAATAGCTTGTATCAAAGGGCAACCTCCAGTATTATAAGTAAATTATTCATGACATATATTTATATATCTGAGCCTTAAGTATTAACCGACTTCGCACAATTAATATGAAGAAAAATAATCATTTTATTAGTAAGAAATCAGTAAAACAAAATACTATTGACGAATGAGACTGTGTCAAAAAGAAGTTATAGTGGTTGAAATATACCTAAAAGAACAATGGTCACAAAGAGCTTCAAATACAAGTCCATACAAGACGTCAAGAAAATAGGTCAACCAAGACGTCAATAAATTAGCTATAAAAAACGTCAAAAAATGACATTTAAAACTTTTTTCAAATGAACGTCAACAAAAGTCGTAAAAAGTGGTACTACATCACTTCAACAAAATACGTCGATAAAGTGGTTCAAATACACATAAAAGATGTCAAAAATAAGACTAAAACACTATGCGTCATCAAGTTTTAAGAAATGTATTAGTTTTAAAAAGGATTTATTTTAATCCGTGTTATAAGACTTCTGTTGACTTTAGAATATTCAATAATAATTCGCTTAGCGTGTGAACATGAATAATCATCAACTCGCAAAACTTTTGTAAAAAAATAATTTATTTCATGGCATCATCAATCTGTTTAATAAGCTTTTATGGCAGTTGTAGTCCGATATTTATCTGGAAAACATTTTATATACTTCACTAATATGCAAATATTCCATACGTTATGTTGATATGCAGTTTCTGATACAATGTAATATGTATTTTATGGAAATGGCTGCGGCTTTTACATTTTTTATCTTCTTGAGCATATCGATGAAATACGTATTCATTTGTTGACGTCATGTGGTCGAAAACATGTCCATATTACATGCAATGAATTATAATTTGCATCCTTTCTGTAAATGTTACCGGATAAATGATGACGGCAACATCGTTGCATAAAACGTAATGCTAGTTAAACAGTCAGATCAAGTGACTTTAAATCAGACGTCGACTGCATACAGCAATTAATACATTTGTCGGTCAAGGTCAAACATTTGTTCGGTCTATCACAGACGTACGATAACACCAAACTTAAGTTTAATCCCTTTAGTATTACCAGAACACTGGAGCTATTTTGGACTGCAGAGCTCGGCAGCTTATCACTGTGATGAGCAGCGACATATTAGCATCTCTAATTGTTAATAAGATTAAGCTTCATATTGACATGTATGACGGGAATCGTCGCATTTTAATATGCGATTTCCAAAATGGATAAACTGGTCAGGATATACCAGAATACGTTGATTTCCTTTATATTTCTGCACCCGAAAATCTATTTATTTATTTCTTGTTTGTCATAAGTGTTGGGTGACTTCTTAATTACTCTCTAGTTAAGAACATTTGGCCTTTCTAGAGTCAGCATAAGTCAAGCACTAAGAAGTCACAGGTAATACCCTTTTTCAAATATATGAGTTCTAGACAGAAACAATACACTTAATTTCCCGCTCAATTTGTTCTGATTACACCTGATAGTGGACGAAAACAGATGTCGCTTTGCATCTTGAATCTCCGTCAGTGGTCCTATTGAAATCGAACCAATCGAAGAGAAATTTGGGAAAGTGATAGAGAGAAAATGAAAGAATGAAAGACAAGGATTAGCAAAATATTTGGGGCGACATTTTGTTTTATTGTATGTGCTAAATCAAAAAAATTGGGTCTAATTACCGCATGCACGACGAAATTAGAACATGACTTTTGCGTGCTTGTAGCATCATACCCCATCCAGTTACATTATCCTGGTGCAAGATCGACCGACCAGTCCTAACACTAACCCCTTAATGGTGGCACGAAGCGAGGCACATGTTAGTACCATTTTTATAAGTCTTTGGTATGACACGGCCGGAGTTAGAACCCGCTACCTCCCGCATCGGAGGCAGACGTTCTAACCTTTAAGGGATACTAGTACTACTACTACTACTACTACTAATAATAATAATAATAATAATGATAATAATGTATTGTTCTCAACATTTAAAGTGACTTATTTCGTCTGATTCTCTCCATCCCTGTCTCTCTCTCTCTCTCTCTCTCTCTCTCTCTCTCTCTCTCTCTCTCTCTCTTAATTCCAAACAGGTGATTGATTTAGAGTGGTGACCGATATGAGTTGGTGTCCTCGTAGGCTGTCTCAATCTGCGAGGTCGTAAGTATTTACCTGAATATCTTAATTTATTTTGTTTAATGAATTGTAATACTCACTCTCCATTTAAAATATACATGAATAGTTAGTGTCTGTATGATGGAGAAAAAAATCACACAAACCAGCCACAGAGGGTGAAAAAAGTCAGATGGCTTAATATATTTACTTGTGTTTTGTCAAGCACACTTTTGCAATCCATGCTTGCTCATTGGGACCGCTATGCCAAGCATGTTAATACGTTGGTCTATTTACAACTATCTCAGTGTCAATAGTTTGGCAATTTGAACGGTTGGGATGAGGCAATATCATCGCTGTTAAATGTGGATGAGCAGTTCTAAGAACAGATTATCACCGACATGGCACACATTCCAACTGAGACTTGATGTCATAAACTCCGATTCAAGTAAACAGATTTGTCTCGATTAATAATGATCTGAAAATTGAATATGTGATCATTATGAACTATTAGCTATGTATTATGTTTACAACATAAATGTCAACAATCAGGTAAATTTTAACTTGATTTTGGACAAACATTAATGATAAAATACAGATACACCTAACATATCATGGAGAAAAACTAAGAAACAATAGAAATTAATTTGAAATACAAATATTTATATATATGATGTCCTTTACTTGTTTGATATCAGCCACATCTGCAGATGTTATAGAATCTGCCAGATCTTTTTGTATACAACGTGGAGGATATCCTTTTATGATTTATTTATACAACCTTTCCGCAAGATTTGTAGCCCATGTGGGATCATATTTGCAATGTTGGTTTGTCGAACGCAATATTATATTAAGTTTAACTAATAGACATTGGAAGAAAAAAATACCTCATTGCTTTCTAACTCAATGTTTACCTTATATACAATGAACTCATCATATAGCGTTGTCAAAATTGTCCTTGTCCGAATGATCTTAGTCATACCAGTGGACATAATGCATTTATTGGCCATCGTGATGGCGTGCTGCCTCTATAATTTTTGAGGGGATATCTAGCACCATAGTATCTGCAAAATGTCAGTATCAGTGATCCCTTGGCATATAACACACGAGTGCCTTACGTATTTATATTCACTGCTGCTGCAGAATAAACCGCTCTAAACATGGTTTGTTTTTGTCTACCCATTAATTTATTGAATTATTTCAAGCCAACTTAGTGGGGTTACTTAGAACAGTTAGTAATATAATACCGCTATTATTGGAGAGCTCGTTTGTATTTTTCTTCAAAATTGGCAAAATGTTAGCCGTTGAGCAAAATTCGGGATTATATCCAATGTCGAATAGTTTAGTAGACAACGTTGGTAATATTAGCGCCAGTATGTTGCTAGTACATATAAAGAAACGGCTCGGCATAGCATCTACTCCCCCAGCCATGTCATGTTCCAATTTTTCAACATGCTCTGCATTAGGCTAACCGCCTCTTCAGTGATGTTCCTATTTGCAGTAATGTCAACTATCTGAATCATTTCTTCTCTTGTAAGAGGTCAACAGGAATGCCAGTTTGTATCCTACTGTATTGTTCATAAACTGTAAGTCTGCCCCTCACACCGCATGGCTGCTTTCAAGCATCGTGCCCTTCAAATAATATAAAAAATCCGGATTCGGTACATAATTACTTAAGGTAAATCAAGGATGTATGGAGAAAATGGAAAATGTCGATGGTGTGCTCATTCAGAAGGTATGTCACTATAGCAGAATGTATGGGCCATGCGTTGTCAGGGAGTTAATTGATATATCCGATAAGGCGCGGGAATGGATGGTTAGTTAGTGTCCACACTTTTCGTCCCGAGTTCAGGGGCGTATACAGTTTCAGTGACACTAGCAGAGTCAGGTCCCTGAACGATCTGATTCCATACAGCAAAAACAAAATACATCTACAAATCTCTCACCATCGGACTACAATGCAAGAATGAATTCTGATCTCGTTTTCTCCGATCCAAACTTTATTTTCTCTTTACTTGGGGTCACAAAAGAACATCCATAACATTTATGCGCTTTCAACGGGAATTTTAACATTCCACTAGCCTTAAAAGCAATGATTTAAGAATGAGATATTAACTTTTTCAACTCGTCGGTGTTTAATAAGAAATCAGCGGAATCTTAAGAAGATAGTCGCCAGCAAATGTATTTGGCTCTTAATTGAAAGTTTGAGAGTCTGCGCTCGAGATTAAATGATATTAATCACAATTACCTTAACGACAACAAATAGAATACAACGGCTTTGTATCTAGATATATACCAAAAGTCTGCCAACTGATTGCTTTGGTAAATTATTTTCTTAATAGGGATCCTTCTATCAACTGTCAATTCATTCTATCACCATTCACTTTCAAATCAAAAGATAAAATAGCATGCCAGTTGTGCTCGTTCTCAAACAAATCTTATCACTACCTGAAGCCAGAAAATACAGATAAATAGAGATTCCATTGTTGCATTTTTTCTTTCGATTTAGCTTCTTTGATAGACGTTCAGTCCTCACACATTAATTTCTCGATCTTGTGATGAAAGTGTCTAATGCTAAACATTTGCTAATAAAAGAGAAGAAATAATGAAAATCATTCTAATCTGTGAAAGATCTATTGCTTGAAGCTACATTTATGTTCTTGGTTCATTGTCTTTTCTGCGTTCTTATTCATAAATGTATCTCTCCCTTCTGATATATCATTTCCGTTTTGTATAGCAACATCTACATTTCCATATTTAGTTGTGTGGATACGCTGTACATTAATTCCATTAAAAGCCCAGGTCTGTCTGTTTGTCTTTGCTCCACATGAAATTATGACAAATCCAAAGAAAATGAACATTATAATAATTTTTTGCTCAATTTTTAAGGGGTTAGTTGTCTTTTCAGACATATCAAGAGGCTTGATCGTTCTCTGACAAGATGATTTATGGGTTGTATTATGACAGAGTAATAAGCATCCGTATCGAAAATGAATCGGATCTGACATTAACAAGAGCGAAGAATGGAGATATCGTTCGCCCACGTATATTCATATATTCGAAATTGAAATATAAAATTACATAATGTTCTTACGAGGCATGATCAAAGTTTCTAACGCAACATATAGTACAATTTTAAATGTGGTATTATCTTTTCAGGAAGGAATCACAGCCGGAATTAATAGTAACATTTTGGACGCTCCTATTAAGCCATCTTAATTGGATACTGGGGAGGGTAGCTTATTTAGCATATCGTTTGAGATATTTAAGCTTTTAATGTGATTGGGAGACTTTCTGAAAACATATGTTGCATAAATATCTTCATGACTGAATTAGTTATCAGCTGGGCCACATACGGTACTTAAGAATCGACATATGGATGCAAAAAACTCGCACGTTTTATATAAATATATTTTAGTCGTAATCTACGAAATGGCTTCTTATAATAAACTTACACTGAAGTCTAGATGTTCTATAGTATATATTGCTCTTAGTTAAGTCTAGAATTAGGAGATTGTATTGGATACATAGCCAGACCCCGTTAACGTTAGAAATGGTTTAAAATTATGTGGCGTATCATATTTGTGTCAGTGAGCCAATTAAGCCTACGTGTAAGTCATAATTAACTATGTATTTTTAATCAATCTTCAGTAGCCAAAATATCTGAATTGTCCATGTCATAGAAACACATGTAGTTAGCAAGATGATTGTGATATCACGTATATAAGGTGGGGAAATTTGATATTGTAATAAATCAGATACGTTCAAGATCTAGCAGTTTCCCTTGTTTTTATTATGCTGGCACATGTCGTTGATTGAATGGCGACTTTCACACAGCATTACTCTTTTTCTTTATTGAAGCTAAAGGGCTTTTTTTCTTTAACAAAATATTTCCTTGGCTTACGTAAATAACAAACTTTTAATCCACATATAATCGGGATACATACCGAATATCCGTGTCTCACACATGGGAGTAAGTGTATGAAATATATGTAATCTGCCAATGAAATAGTTTGTTTATTATATATTTAGTCACAATTATTAAAATTATTTAGAAGTAATTATTTTATTTTAAATACTGAGTGTAGTCTCCAAATACTTTACGAAACAAGGTTTCATCTATGCTTAGTGGATACCTTAAAAGGAACAACATACGTCATGTCTTATTTTTGGACCAAAATATGATAATTTTATTATGATACTGAACTTAAATTTACAATCCTTAATTTCCATTTGAAGTAGAAAAGAAAGTAGCATAAGGTCTGACTGCCAGACTAGTAAAACATATCAAATGTGGAGCACACTGAGCATGACGTGTGTAAAATTAAAAGACAAATATTATTAAAAGAAAAATCTCATTAAAAGACAAATATCATTAAAAGACAAACATTATTATTTCATCCCAAATGCATTGCACAACGAAACTAAAATGAGAGAGAGAGAGAGAGAGAGAGAGAGAGAGAATTTCCTTAAGTTGAATCAAGGTATGTCCTCTTTTTAATACAAAATACATAACTTAACATGTACAACTTAAAGTATACTAAAAACATCGACAACCTGTATGAAGCATTTTAATGTCCAGTCACTCTAATTCAGAGTTCTAACAGACTGATGTTCTGTGCATTAAAAGACAGGCAAAAATCCCAGAAAGACTGATATTTATATGCTCCGTAAAAATAAGAGTCAAAATAGAATGAATGCTTTGACGATGAACTTTCGCTAATAAAAATAACTGTCACATGAATATATGTATACGATCAAATCAATACTACAGGCAATGCAACTTGTCTAAACCACTACATTCTGGGATTAAATGTATATTAGCAGTTTAGAAATAAGAACGTTAAAAAGTTATAATGAGTTTTGTAAGTACCTATCGGGGAACAGATCTAACCAAAATGACTGATTTTCACTTTTCAATGATCTCATTACAAGATACTTGCTAATATTCACGCTAATTACCTCTCCTGCAAGCAAATGTTCATTGTATATGTTATGTTTTCCACACAATCTAACCAAATTAAAATTAACAGTAAAATTATAAGTTCAGCCAATGCCAATGCATTGCTAGTTTTGGTCTTTCTATGATTATTCCATTTTATGGAGATTCGTCATGTCATTTTAAGTATGGTCTTAATGCGAACTAATTTACTTCTCTAAAAGGTTTATTCTGGTTTCTATTAGCTCAGGCCTACTGGGAAGGACTATGCTAATTGTCAGGAAGTGGAAATGAAAGCTCTTGAGGAGCAGAAAGACTGGATCACCAGACGGTGTATTTGACACTGCACATATCACCAATCTTTGGAGGTTTCATTGCTCAAGTTTTCAAGGATGAAGAAACGCCGACAACAACTATTTTATTAATAAAATTAATTTATTATGTAAGGAACTCTAACATTTTCACAAGAGAAAACCATACTGTTTACCTGTCCTCATATTATCTTGTGACAGCCACAAATATTGAATATCAGTAACATCAAAGAAAAATAAAATATTGTTATCTATCAAATCATCAATGATGTTAAAAATTTCAGGGTATATGTAATATGAATGTACATGTGTGCACTACAAAATTCTGTTGAGCTTTTGAGTCTTGCAAATAGCACAGATACTTGAACTATATAAAATTTGTGTAGCGTATATGACACTTGTAAGAAGAGTAAATAACAAAATTATCCCAATCTAATCATGTCATGCAGCAATATTCAGTCATAACTTCACATGTGCACAGGCAAGTCGTAAAGTAATAGGCAAATATTATGTAGAAAATGTTTTGGGGTAATCTAAGACGTCAACTTTAATAACATTGTATACTGGTGTATATTCTATTTGTGACTGATGCATCACGAAGTAAATCAGAAGAAATGCATTTATGACCCCTTTACACTTTTATTTCATCAGTGGTATGCAGCACAGAATTTTTTCGTCGTAAAACTAGCGTGCATCGGCATCAACTTCCTACATCAGCAGTCATGCGCTGCTGTCAGTCTCCGATTTATGATAGCACACGCACTCGGCTTCCGAAAATTAACGGAAATTAGGCAGTCGAAGAGGAAACGCTTATTTCGACCGATTTTATAGAAAACGAATGTGCTTGAATGTCGGACTTTCCGCAAAGTAAAACATGCCTTAGGACATTTTAAATATTATAGTAAATAGAAAAACGCAAAAACCTTGGACGACATCCTTTAAGTTTGTTACATAAATTGATGGTGGCACATTCAATACCTAAAGTAAAAGAAATATATCGCACATACAATCAATTTAGTCATTTAAATGGATGTGTAGTTACGCATGCATACACTCCGTTACATGCATATATTACACTAACACATTATATATATATAAACGTCCACATGCATTGATGCTCTTTCAGAAGGGGGACAATTCAACAAAAACTCTTTCGGCAGGAGAACACACAAACACAAACGTATCATCAATATCTAAACAGGATTCAAAACATTTTTTATCATAGTATCATAACAAAATTATACATAAAATGTTGATAGCTAGTAATGTATGCGTTGTATTTGGAATGATTTATACATCTACGATCTCATCTTACAGACATGCGGGTTTGAACATTACTAATTAGCTTTTTGCGTGTTAACTGAAACCGAATACTAATAACGATTAATCTAGTAGAACCTGCACTTATAAATATACTTATTAGTATTGTTATTATTATTATTATTATTATTATTATTGATCCATGTAACTTCTTCTATTAGTCTGGTTTTAATGTATGCATGTGCAAAAACCAACAGAAACTAAATACTTCTTACAAGGCCTCTATGCTGCACTGTTTACATTCTAAAAGGATCACATTTAGCGATTTTGTGTTCTAGGATGCGTGTTGTACTAAAACAGTTAAAGTTATTTCTATCTAAAATAAATGATCAAATAATGCTCACTATGACATATTTTAATATTGTATACAGTTGATTTACTGATTTGTTAAATTCGTATTATTGTCGAACTATATCGTACACTGCTAACGGCCTCGCATGTATGTACGCTTTACCCACCTTTGCAACTTTCCCCTTCTCCCACCCCCTTAATGCAGAAGGTTACATAGAGCAAACTAAACCGTTTCCCCATATACATCTACCATGTCTTTAATTACCTATAGCAATAACGTCTCTTCTTCTTTATCTTGCACAAATAGCTTTTTTTTTTGAAGCAGCTTTTATGCCATCCCATTTCCAGGCTGGTTCCTATTTTTCCATATAATTATTACAATGTGTCCTGAAGAGCATTAAAATGCCGAAAGCTTCGAATTAAAAAAAAATCGACAATATAGTGTAAGGTTCCTGCTCTAGTGAGGACAAATAGAAAACGTTTCGAGATCCATTTTGGGCCCTACTACACCGTCGGGTAAAAGCTTCCACTCCAAAGTTCGATTTCCTACTCCAATGCCAGGTACTTCGGATATATCGAGTATCAAAAGTGGATTGTAAATGCTTACTATGGGTTAAATATTTACTTGAACACTTTAAGAATGGTTTACTATATCTTAAAACAGAATTGAAGTTCAAAGTCAGGCATTAATATTAATTTTATTTTGGAAATAACGGTTTTGAAGATGAATATGTATCAAATAAAGAAGCGTAGTTGTAATTTTATTCATATGAAAATGCTTTTGACTAAATACTGTACTTTATTCATTCTTTGCTTCTATATATAACAAACTTCATCCATCTTCCGAATGATATAGACAACGCAATAAGGAACATAACATGACTTCGTTTCTCCCTTATTAAGTAGCACGACCTCTGAACTCACCACCATCCCACCACCCAAAAAATCCAAATTACACATTAGTTTTGAGAATGTATTTTATTGTTCGTTGGAGGAGGAGACCTTGCGCCGTATTCCCCGTATAAGAGGGACTGCACCAGTCGGCCTAGTGGTTAGAACATCCGCCTTGGATGCGGAATGTCGAGGGTTTGAATCCCGACGAAGTTATACCAAAAACGTATAAAAATGGTACTAGTAGCTGTCTTGTTTGGCGTTAAGCATTAAAAGGTTAGTGATGGGACTGGTCGGACTGGTGTCAAGATAATATGACAGGGTGGGACATCATGCTACATGTTTGCGGTATGATAGACATCAATATTAAGTGTCACATTGCAGACATCGTACCGATATGACTGATTTTTTTTAAAGTTACGTTAAAAATCCAAAATCACCCCACCCCTGCCCCGTATAAGGACAGCATTGATGATAATTATTTTCCAGAAACATTTCCAATATAATCATTGGTTCCTTCATGTTATTTGATCTTCCTTTTGTGAACAGAGCTATTACAGACAGTTTCATTAACACTTTTTATGTTATATCAATCATTATGTTATGTCAAGAAAGAAATGTAACCATAACCGTATACTCAGTGCGATGAGGAAATCTCTTTCGTCAATTTACAAAGTCCCAGAGAAGAGTTTAACGAGATTTGTGCCTATTGGGATTGTAATTAAAAGCCTGTTCAAACAATATAAACCTTTCAAATTTTCAAATGTAACGTTTGATGCAACGGGTTAATTAATAGAAAAATTGATCGGATACTTGATACAAACATGTCATCTAATTACAGTAAACATTCAATTTTGTAATCACTGGGTAAGTCCGTTCCTTTAGGTAGCGATGAGCGCCGCGTCATTAGTAGCATGCAGTCGGTATGGCAAGTATTAACTGCAAAGGCACGATTTATTTTATTTACTTTGAAGCGAATAGGAAACTCAGACAGAACTACGGTATGAGAAAAAGGTTGAAAAAATAATAAACCAGTGACCAATATTTAACGAACAACGCTTGCCATGTTCAGGAAAACACAGCCGAAATTAGTGACTATATTACTGATATACATATATACATATATGAAAGACTAGCCGAAGCAAATTAGTTTTGTCGCTTGAAATGATACTGTAGCAATTGTCAGGCATTACTAATTTTATATAATAAATGACGAGTGTTATGGATTCTTTTTTTTCCTCGTCTTGTAATAGTCAAATTTACCTAACACACTCTGGCTGTTTCTGCTTGCTCTTTTTCCTAATAAAGATGCGTGTAGTCAGAGGCCCTTGGCAAACTAATAAGTACGTGTGTTTTTGTTCTATATCTGCGAAGATTTGAATCAGATTTATGGAGCTAGAATGCACAGGGCATTATTATTAGGGTTTAAATGTGCGAAGTGTTCGGTGGATTTTGGCAGCTTTTCTACATTATCGCTGCTGCAGGCAACATTCGCCACATCATATATAACCACGTGCCCATTATTACATACTCAGATATTAGTATTTACTTATTAATTGGCAGTTAAGACAAGAGAAAAGACATTTCAGAGCACGACACCTGTTGTATTTTTACTACTTTATTTGCAAAATATTGCAATAATTTGCACGGCCTGGATGAAGCCCTTTTGCGCAAAATGTAATTGTTTCAAAATGAGAAAGACTACGTTAATATGTAGAAAGAGAGAGTAGCTCCCGATACAGATCCACCCACATATAAAAGATGGAGAATGTTTCATTAAAAATAAGGAATACATTAACCAAATTATTTCAATCGCATGTTGAAATATACCGGCAATATTGTAACTAGAGCACTTAAACATGTATAACTCGTGCTTTACATTGGCGTGACTACTGTGCATATCCACCTGTTTTCCATATACAGTATACACGGTGATTTTTCTAGCAGAATTTGTGTGCAGAATGACCTATTTTCAAACCCTTATTTAAATTTTTGTGAAAGGTATTACAGACAAGTAATTTTGACAGAACATTAATTACTCCTTTCACGTATATGACATGTTATTCTGGAATAATATATATTAAAAAATTCAATATGTATCACAATATATTGGTATTACATCTACAATTTCGACTCGGGATGATTAGAATTTCATTTAAAAGGTGATAGTTTCGTAATATAACAACAATGTGCTTCCAGAGGCAACAATAAAGGATTCCTCTACTGAGGAAACGTGCTAATATGATTATCATAATCACTAACGCAGTCTCCCGTCTCCCGAAACGCGCAACAAGACGTCATCGATGCACCCATGCTTCCGGTCAAACGGATCATATTGACTACGTCATCGTCAAGAGAAGAGACAGGCAGGATGTTCTATTCACGATTGCCATATTGCAGAATGTTCATGGACTCATAATCTCTAAATTTGTCATCCAGATTAACCCTTGCGGGCCCAAGAAGCTTAATGCTGCCAAGTGAAACAGACATTAGTCAAAGAACGATGTAGCCAGCAAGGTACAATATAAATGAATTCCGAGAATGTCGAAGAAAACTGGGCATCCTTCAGAGACTCTATCTACATACATGCATCCGAAAATCCTCGATTACACCGCACGCAAATGTCAAGGATGGTTTTATGAGAACCCTGGTGTCATACGTAGTCTTCTGAAACAAAACATCAGCTACAGAAGGCATGTTCATATGTACAATGCAAGCTCACAGTTGCAAAACTCATGACAGACTGATAACGCTGGTGAGATTTAGTCATATGCAGATAGGAATGATATCAAGATCTTTCTTGATGATCTCAAGACACTCTACGTGCCAAAGTCGCTGGGAAATTCCTACTTCAAAGTTGGACAAAGTCTTCAACAGTGTCTTCATTGAGCTTATTCCATCGGCGATGAGGCAGCTGAGAGACTGCCTCCTCCTAAGCTGGCTGAAAACTGTAAAAGTTATTGACATTATCTCAAATGGAAAATTACATGGAGCAAATGCTATACCAGCAGAGAGAGAGAGAGAGAGACAGAGAGAGAGCGATTTATGCTTTTACAAATAGTATGTGCAAATGGTGGCATACCTGATAAACTATTAAACTATTAGTCGTTTTCCTCATACAATGTAACGGTGTTTATATCAAAACAGTCTTGATGGATCATGACAATATAATCCAAAATGTACTTGAATGAACTCACAATAACCCCCAAATAGTGATGGAGTCCAGAAGTCATAAGCACTTTGTAATTCCGATGAATATTTTAAATAAATAAATATTCTCTAAATATATCTGAACATATTAGATGTTAAAATACGAATGGATAATTTTGAAGTGAACAATCTTATGTACAGATTATGACTTGGCTTATGACACAGCGTGTATTTCCATACAATCTATTAAAACGTTTCGGTTTTTTTTTTTTTTTTTTGCTAAGATTTAGATCAGGTAGGCTATGTTAATTCCATGGGGCCAACAAAAGTCCGGAACTCAAATCCAAGTAAACATGTTTGCAAATATCATCATAAAGTATAAACTTATCTACAGTCATGGACAAAATTTGCTACAGAAATCGTTGTTCATAAATAACCATCACAATCCGCAGTCATAGACAAAAGTTAAAATTATAAATTGGACATTCATGAAATTATCAAATATATAGTATGAACCTGTCTATACTGAAACTTAATATGCATATTTTTGGGCATTCCAAAAACGCAACGAAAGTACAACATATATCATATTTTGCTTCAATTTTGTTATGTAGCTACTTGGAACTGTGATACTACAATATATCGAGGCTATAAAATGCTGTAATTGTGGCGCTACTAATGAAGTGGATAAATGAATTGATAAGCAAAATCGTTTAACTATTGCAACATTTTTAAATCAGTCTGACTTCTATAATATTGGCAGTTGATTATAATAAGCTACGAAAATTGAGTACACAGATAAGTATACATGTAGAAGACAAATTAAAGATATTTCTCACAAGATGTAAAAATAAAAAAATACATAAAAGATGAAACAAAGCAATGCCAAAAACGTCAAAATCAGTTAGACAGACTGACTGCAGCTAATTGAGCCTAATGTGTATATTTTAACTAACCATCAGAAAAAAAATAAGTCAGACTCATAGGGTAAATGTGTTATACTCTACGACTGAATATCTGAATCAAATGACTGCAATGTTCACGTATACCTTCCGCGCTATTGCTAGACCAGCCAGACTAGACATTGTTATTTCACATTTTAAAGATGACAAGGCCGGTTATAGTAAGATATTTGAGAATGTTCGGAATCATTCACAAATTAATAGAGCACTCATAGCTAGAAACGGGAGTATTGGTAAATTCATGAAAAAACTAGACCTGTTATAACCGTTACATTATAATTTACGCCCCTACCAAACTAAATAAAAAACAACACAATACTAGACCAGTCGGACTTTATTTATAAGGCTATTCTTCCTTTTTCCCTAAGTGAAATGAAGTGGGTTTTGGAAGCGCTTGATAATATTTAATGACAATCAGTTACTGTAGTTCTTATAAGCCGGAATATTTAGTTATGAATACTAATTACTATTCATATTGCTCGTATTAAAAAATTGAAATGTGAACTATAACACAGAATGGACAATGCAAATACACCAATAAGAAGGGAGAATTTAACGGACTAAATCCAGCAAACATATCGGAGACAAATTGACTCTACTAGAAATTATAGGCAGAGGATAAAAGGGATAAGTTCTGGACAAAGTTAACAAGTGGAGTTGAACGAATTTGTGCAGAACAAATATAGGCAGACAAGTTACCCAAGATATAGATAAATAAATTGAACGAGAGATCTAAAAGGTGTGTGTGCGGAGGGTGTGTGTGATTGAATTCGATTTTTTAAACGTATCTTTAACAATTTTTCAGTCATATCGCTACTATGTCTGCAGTGTGGCAGTTTATCGTGATATCGCAGTTGGACATCATGCCGCATACACGTAGCATGATATCCCACCCAGTCACATTATCCTGACACTAGGCTGACTAGTCCTAACGCTAACATTTTAATGCTGAGCGCCTAGCGAGGCTGCTGCTTATACCATTTTATGAGTCTTTGATATGACTCGGACAGGAACCGAACCCACGACCTCCAGCATCCGAGGAGGACGCTCTAACCACTATGCCACCTGACCGGTCAAGATACAAAGTAGATACATTATAGCATTAACTCCTCAAAACAATGAAGGAAGTTTGAACAATTTGTTTTGCAAAGAATCAAATACAGAGTTACAACAAACATAATAGAAACTCAAACAGATGGTGAGGACAAGTTAAACGAATTAAAACGAGACAAATGAAGATTGAGAACTTAACCATGTACGAGTAATTTTTGGAACACTGTCTATATCCAGAGTGTTTATGTTTCTTATTGGTTTCACTGCTATCGTTTTTACAATTGGAGTCAACCAACTCATCACTATGAAAGACGAAACGGAAGAGTCAAAGCCAAAATTATTCCTGCGGTACGCGTACATGGTTTGTTCGACACGACGTACAAGTCTGAACAAGTGCAATATGAGACAGTCTGCAAAACGAACAAACACACACAAAAAATCGGATATATCACATGATTGTAAAGTTGCATATTATGTGTCTTTTACAAGTTCAAGACAAGAAAAATTCAGAGTTTTAAAAGTTTCCTGGAGGATTTTGCTTCATATTCTGATTGGTTGCAATATATGACTACATAATAAATATTCTCTTCAGTGAATCAGATCCTAGATATTGCACATCTCTTCACTGTGTCTGACTATTTTATTTGTGCTGGCATAGCATTTCTCCGTAAGTCTTCCGGTTTTGTGATTGATGTATTTTGCATTTCACAATTCGTATGTTGTGTTGGCTGCTCGATTGTTTTCATCGTTGGTTTTGTTCTTTCTTTTTGAAACTTCTGCATTGCCAATACATTATTGCTAATGTCGTGCCCAGGAAATGGGAGCTTTGTGCTTTTTTCAAAGTACACACTAAGCTAGTCGCATGCGCTCTCCTATGAAGGTATGAAATCCGCAACTCTTGGTTGGCAAATCTCACTATCAACAAATGGGGCTGCCGCGGGTCCCTCTCATTTTCTGTGTGTTTGCCTTTACATGTATTTTTGAATCTATATATTTAAATGGTTCACTCTCGTAAAGACACAAATGTGTAATAAACAAAGCTCGTAGCAGATATTGCTATACTGTCCATCTTCTCCAAATCAAATTGCAAGAGTCTTTCAAAGATAGCATTCTATAATTCATTTTTTTTATATTTATTTTCTTCAATTCGTTTGTTTCCTTTTTAATTTATTTATATGATTTCATTGTCGTAATTATATTTGAAATAGTAGGATACTCTGCACGTATAATTTCACATTTTGAGTATTGCTGGCCGTAGTGGTCAAGGCTGTCTATCTAATAGTCACTGGTGGGTGGGTGTCTAAACTTTTTTTGAAATCTTTCGTACCTGCAACCCCATTATTCGATGTTGTCATATTTTTATATCTATTTTTCGAATATTTGAATTTAAAAATTATGGCTTGACTAAGATTTTCGAGAGCATGACATTCTTCTGAAATATATGTGGAAGTGATTAATTCTACATGGATCATTTCGATTATATTGTTTGGAATGTCAGAATGTCACGAAATGAACAGTGCTCCTCAAACATTTAAGAAATTGAAACGCTTAATGATGCGGCTAAACCAATAGTCAATTTGGTCCCGAAACCTCTGTACTTTAATATTGTCATTGTTATCTTCACGAAAAGAATACGATTAGAGACTGTGTTTAAAAGAGATTCGTTTAACTTTCATTCCGAGAGAATGTTTTGGAAAATGTATGTATTTAAATGTTTCAGTGTACTGAAATTGCCACAGTGTATGCATTTAATTTGTATGTTTCGTTGGGGGGATGTTCTTATTTTTTACGTAGTTTTAATAGTCTTTGTCATATTACTACGATGTCTACAACGTGGCAGCTTGTAGCGATGTCTAACACTGGGGACTCGTGCCGCAGAAATGTAGCATCACGTCCCACGTAATCATATTATCTTGACATCAGGCCAACAAGTCCTAACACTAACCTCTTAATGATAACCCTCCAAGTAAGGCAGCTGCTAGTACCATTTTTATAAGTCATGGTGATTCGGCTGCGGCTCGAACCCAGCATCTCCCTCATCCGAGGCAGACGCTCTAACCACTCGGCCACCGGAGCAGAACATGGATATAACATGATGGGGCATTAACAAAAAAATTAAACGTTTCAAAAAATCACTTTAAACAAACTATTGTTGATCTATAAATCAGAAACAATTTGTACGCAGTGCAGTTTATATCAAGAAAGAGTCGTTTCGTTATGTCCGTGTTTGATGCTCTAGTACACAGATACACGACTAAAACCACATTTTCAGCTTAAATACGACTAAGAGCTTCTTAAAAGTCTTTGAGCCAAATTAAGTTCTATATAAATACAACCACTCAACATGACATCTGAATGTATTCATCTACCTTAAAAACGAGTATCCAAATAAAAAATGATTATGTTCTACAATTCAAGTAGATCAACGGGTAAGGGTATCTTGGTATCCTAATACATAAATAACACGAGATTTATTAGCATTGATAATGGGCAGCATGACAGTATGGCCACACAAGTCCTATATGAAGTATTCCTTCAAAATATGATTAAAAATTATTCCCTTGAGAATCCAAGCCGCAGTGAACATTATAAACGTCATGTTACACTGTACTTACAGGAAGTTCTACTTAGGCCGTTTATCGGCTGCGTGACACTAGCACATAACATAGTTGCTTGTTTAAACGTACCTGAAAGATGGGCAGACTGAAATAACGCTTAACGAGTTTTGCTGGCAATCTAGTTACTTCAGGAAGCAGAGACTGTCGGTCTTCCCATGATGATGAAAAGAATACATAAAAGAAATAGATGTGTGAAAGGAAAGATGATCAAGCGTAATTAAGTCTATTGAAGATTACAGGGGAAAGCGTATTTAAGTAATGGAGGAGACCAACTCAAATGGAATTGCGTATTTACAGAAGAAAAAGATATTAAAGAAAATTACATTATAGTACTGATAACAGAAGTGCAGTCTGATACAATATTGTTGTCGACTACCAAAGGACTGTGATACATTTCGTCCTGTAACGACAGCAGGGTCAACAATATTGACCAATAATATAAAACTAATAGACCTTGAAACATTTTATTTTTTGCTAAGTATTACATGGTCAGTGACAAGGAGATGAAATTGCTGAAAATGTGTTCACCAATTTGTCGAATTATATATTGAGTGGAATCAGACTAGTATATTTTCCGTGGACATGAACATTAAAATTTTTTAACATAAAAATATTTCGTGCACTAAATGACACATTACACAATATAGGCGCTTCTTCACTGAAGCAAGTCCAAACTTCCTCAAAATCAAAATAGTATTAGTCAATATGTTTTCTGCAGATTAAAATCCTTAAAACGTGGTTCCAACAAACTACTATAATAACCAGTTTTGCCTAATTTCAGGCTACCAAAAACCGGATAATTTTTAATTCAGTAGGTGTACAGACGTAATATATGTAGAAAATGAAACAACTGGTCAAAGTCTCGTAATATTTTAAAAGGTACATCCATTTTGATGTTACAGCCAAAGGCCTAGTCACCGGGTTGTACGTACGACATCCAGTTTAAAAAAGTGAGATCACGAGCTCACCACTTCCATCTCTCAAGCGGTCAAATACCTTCCATTCGCAGCACTATCGGGCTTTTCCCCACTTAAATAAAGATTGTTGTGCAAGGCGTCATACGTTTTGAAATGAGAAATAGCCTTTTAATATTTAGCAGCATTGAGGATGTTATGGATCCGATCCATTCGTAGTACCGCGGACGTGATCACGAAGGCGCCGAAAATGGTAGGTAAATGTCATAAAAGTAAAATATATGTAAGTTTCACGATAGGTTATATCACTAAATTTATATGCTGGGAGTATAACATGTAAATAGACTGAGATAACCATTGGAATAACCATTGCTTTATGTTAGTAAGACTGCATAGCATATCCACACTAAATAATTGCACGTCATTGTTATAGTTGACATTTGGCGCAAGAATGCGCTATACGCAACACTGTTCCTAAATTGTGCTTGGAACGATACTCCTCATTAAACACTTAGAAAGAAGATTTATATAATCAGGACTTCCTTACGTTTAAGGGACTTAGATTTGATAAAAATAGTCCATCAATAATACTTCGTCTAACATGAAATACACGACAGTGTTTATGTATAGGATGTAGGTACGGGATAGCTACAATTTAAAGTAAATATCATATTCTCATCAACTCAAAATAAAGCACATTTTTATATATACAACAGAATGAATAGACAACAAGAGAGAGCTAGAACGAGTGTTTCAGTAGTTTTCACCTATTCCGTTCGGGATGTAATAGATCGCAGGTACATTCCTCTTAGGGATCATGGCACTTCTTCATTTCATATACGCAAAAAAGACATTGCGTAATATATTCCTCTTGAATGAAGTAAACGCTGACTTTCTGAGGAATCCAAAATATGTGTTTCGACGCTATTGTTCTAGATAAATGTCACTACATGAGTTATTGGTGAAAGCTGATGTAAAAAAGGAAACGAAACAAGACCAAGCATAGCCTCTCATTGCTGACATACCAAAGACAGACAAACTCATCATCCGGTTGATGTCTGTATTGCTATAGCTGGCACAGATCACCAGGCATGGTCAGGTGTAACTGGCAAGATGGCTTTGGAAAATATACAAGCAGCAGACATCACACCCTAATGAAATGCGCTGGACATGACCTCATAACCACGAACACACTATTCCAACCAGATGTATTGGATATACCCACGTTCCAAGCTGTAGCAGTATATTGATTACGTCATCGTAAGGAGAAGAGACAAGAAGAAAGCCAGAGTTTACGAGAACCGCAGGTTGGTGAACTAACCACAAGTCCTTTTTATCCAACCTCAAGATACGGATTCAGCCTAACAGACGTCCACAATGCACAAAATGCATTCGGAAAACTTAATGTCGCCAAATGAAACAGGAGGATGTGAAAAAGACATTTGTGGGACAATGTGCAGCCTACTGAATAAACCCTATATAAACTCAGAGAATATCGAGGAAAACTAGACATCCTTCGGTGACTGTTTGTATTAAACTGCATCCCAAGCCACTGGTCCCATCACACGTAAACATCAAGACTGGTTTCATGAGAACGATACTTTTCGTGAACAAAGATGTATCCATCATCCGCCTTTACATTCCTTTTACAACAATAATGTCATCTCCTTTTTAGCAGGCGAAATTCTTTCTAGCATTCTGCCCAATTGTCTTATGTATCACATCTACATAGAGCGCAAGCCAGATATACAGTTTTGCTTCCAAAAATGACAACGTGCAATATGCGTGGTATATGCAGCTCTTCAACTCAAGTAGAAATGACAGGAACAGAAGTCCAGTCTGTGCTTGCCATTGTCAACAGCCCTTGGCACAGTCATTCGTGGAGTATTTAGAAACTCGTGGCACAGTTTTCTTGGGAAATTCATGGTGATGTTAGGTTATTAAATGATGGCATGCTTGTTCGTGTTGTGGACGACGGATGTCATCCAAACCATATCCAGTCATTAGTGGTGCCCAGTAAGACAGTGTGATGGCTGCAAGCTTCTCCAGGTGCTGTGCTCTGCAATGTTTGCTGATTCATTCAGTGAATATAACACTGGGAATGACATCAGATACCGGACTGACAGCAAGCTCTTCGAGTTGAAGAGACTACCGTCGAAGACGAAGATACAAGTAATGACTCTTCATGGCCATCTACTTACCGGCGACTGTTCCCTTACGGTCATATCTGAGACTGACATGCAACTGAATACGGTAAATTTCTCTTCAACTTGTGGTACTTTCAGTACCACAGTCAATATCCAGAAGAGAGAGGTGATGCACAAATCTGAACCAGGAAAGCCTTCTGCCTTAGTAAATGACCCAACCCTCGTGGCAGTTGACAAGTTCACTTATCTCGGCAGCACGCTGTCACGTGTTGTCCACATCAATGATGTAATCAAAGCCAAACTTTCTGAGGCAAACGTGGCCGTTAACGGATGACGTGCACATATGTGTGAGCGCGAAGTGATCAGTCTACTGACATAACTTAATGTTCGCACAACCATTGTATTGCTGACTATGCTGTATGCTTGAGAATCCTAAACGGTTTACAGTCCCCATGCCAAGAAACTAAAACTTTTTCACATCGGGTGTCCGATTAAACTGATAAGGATAAGATGGCATGATAGTCGACCAGATACCGAGGTTTCCGCATGGGTAGGCATTCCAAGCAGCCATATTCTGCTGATGAAAATTACATTTGCGGTGTAGGGGCCACATAGCCATCGTTTTAGAAGAGTGACAACTGAGAACATGTACTGAGCGCTGTCTTGAGGAAAGTAGCAGAAATCTTTGAGCTGAACGATGCCTTCCATGGCTCAAAAAGCAAACCCAGGCAAGGGTGCCACTGACAGTTAAGGGCAAAATGTGACCTGATGAGCCCCGCGCATGTTCATACTCAAACGACGGACAAAAAAAACACCGTAATAATTATTTTCTTACCGTGCAGACACAATATATTTGTAGTCTTCTCTAAACAATAAAATTCAGAACTTGAAGTGACCGATTATAAGTAAAATTCAAACTATTGCATAAAGTCTCTGCAAATTAAAAGTGAAAATAGCCGAGGTGATTACAGCGATTATTCACATATCTAAATATTACGTACATATCCCAATGTTGCCCATAGCACCTACACCCCATCAATACTTCGAGACTGGTATTATGTCAGTACATCAAATTTGGCTGAGAGCATTAACAATATCATTTATGAAAGTATATAGGGAATAGAAACAAGATTGGTGTTCAAGAAAAAGATTATTTGTCTAAAAAGCCTATTTAGAGGAATGATTTATGTAGGGTAAAAACGGGGTTTTGGTGCCAATGTCTTGATAGGACAATTTCAAGAATTATAGAATAAAGAGATAATGGATACATTGTATTCTTACTGTACAAGAAACAATCCACTCCATCCATGCTCTCAAAGATGAGTTCAGTTAGGTATCTCTAATTATTTTTTTTTAATTATGAGAGTAATTAAGTTTCTAAATGCTGTGGGAAGTGAATTATACTGAATTATATGTTAGATTGTAGCTTATCAAGCATAATCGTCATTGTGTATTGATTAGAATTATGTCTGTCAGTCTCTTCACACGTATTTGGGTAATAAAGAAAATTTAAAAGATACTTACAATACACTCTCTTATAATACGTAGGGGAAAATAATTCCTAATTTGAAAAGTATGTAGACCATTTGAAATAAACACTACATTTAACTCATGTGCTTATTAATTTGTTCCATTCAAACATTTGAAATTTTCCGTGGATAATAACCATCTTCTTCGAAATTAACGATTTGGGTCAAGTTGTACTAGGTGTTTAGATTCTTCGTATATCTTCCTGTATTGTCATCCTAGTTTTTGACGCATCTTTCACATGTCTACTTTGTTTGAATGTTCAACGCTAACGTTCAAATCATTTATAAATTAAAACCATTGTCAATAAATGTACACCTTCTCTTCTTCTCAATGTTCTTCCCAGTACTTGTTCAGCTACTACTTGTACCATTATTAACAGCAACAGTTCGATCATTATTGTTATCACAGAACGTCACGATGCCTCGTTTTCAATATACGTTTTGCTCTAGACGCCCCATTATATCTAGGAAATTCTAGCGCGTTAGATAAAAGTAATACTTCAGATTTACTTGAATTTTCTGCAGGCAAGTGATTCATGGAAGGCAGAGCAAACTAAATGTTCATGGTATAAGTGTACTACTGAAACCGTGTGAATAGCACGTAGAATATCGAATGAAGCGTATTTGGTCCCAAGTTTTCATGCCTTTATTCATGCAACAATCTGTAGCCCGAGCTACTAAAGTCTATTCATTAAACAGACAAGAACAACCCACTGAGGAACTATAAATGTGTAATATAATCTCAAGGTGTGAAGAGACACTGTTTTAACACTTTAAAAGAAAGAAAAGTAAAGCCGTTCTCTCTACTCTCTTTATCTAATAAAGGTGACATACACAATATACTGATGTCTAAATCCTCCGACATCCTCCGACATAAATTGAAACGCTGCTGGAATCATTATTTGAACGGATTCGTATTACTGATAAAATGCCAATATGTCCTTTGGTTAAATAGTACGCAGAAAATACGCAAAATATTCTCTGCTGTTTTCATTTAATATTTTAACCGCATGCAGCTCGTCTTATTAACAAACGCAACAGAGTTCAATGAAGTTGTTTAATATATTTAGGCTTACGTGTTTCTTGATTATATATAACTAATATTTGGTGGCAATATTGATATCATTTTGGTTCTGTTTTAAAAATTAATTTTTTATTGAACTTAAACATTCCTATTGGTGGTTATAATACCAAAAACAAAACAATCAAGGTTTCAACATAAAACCGTGCTCATTGTTCGGTTTTGAAAGTTATCGTCTCATGAAAAGTAATTGTTATACATCAAAACTCTTAGGTTAAAGTAATATGTTTCTCTGCGGGTTTTGTTTCCTTGATCAAGTATACCTTGCAGAGGAGAGAATGAGGTAAATGCATTTATAATGCAGAATGAAAACGTAATAAAGACAAGAACATATGAATTTTCTTGCTGGCGTGCAATAGATAAACATTCTGCACAATTTCAATATGAACATGCGCACAAAGATGTGAGACAGAAAATGCATCATAAAGGCTGTAATGCATATTTACCCAGCCTTGTACAAGCAATGACATAAATCACACGAATAATGCATTAACGATTAACTGTTCCTTTCCCATGAGATATTTATTTGTAAAAGCACATTTGCCGATAACGTTTTCTCTCATTGGTGGGCTAGAATTTATTACTATAGTTGCCTTTTCCACAGAAATGAAATAAAAAGGCTATCACTGTTATATATCTAAATAGAAACAATTTTTTTTATAACAATGTTGTTTTAAAAAATAAATTTCCATCAAATTATGTCTTACTACATTACGTGCAGTAATGTCTCATCAAACGTATGAAACTGGTTTGTTGCTTCATATGCTAATGGTGCTGAAATAATGTATCCTCCAAACATAGGGCATGTATTCCCTTGCCTCTTATACTAATGGCATTGCAGATAGTATTAACTGTGTCTTTACTGTTTTTATGAAGTTCTCAAATCTTAAGCGATAATTAATTTTATTTACATATCTAATTGTCTTCTAGTGGCAGATAACGATTTATTTTTCTTTTGTCATTACAGCTATTAATTGATAGAGGAAACCAATAAAGACAGACAAGAATTTACAGTTGTACCAACTTCCGTATTACATATTACCCAACGCATGGGCAAAACAGGTACCTATTTATTATGAAGTTCGTTTTACGATATGTATCACATCTCTCGCACATTAAAACATGGTCATAACGTTTTTAAAAAAGATGGCCTGAGGCTATAACATATATCGATCAATTAAAATATAATAGTTTTATCAAAAGTCGTCTTTATGGAGAAGAGCTAGAATTAGTAGACAACCTTTTGTAAATGACACATCCTATCGGACATTTCAAGAAATATTTCCTGAAGTATGTATTTACTTTCATGTTGATATAAAGATGCACAACGTAGTGTTTCTTTGTGTTTAATGATCGACTCCTCGAGAGCAACGATAAGGACTTGATATAAATGTATTTGGCAAGACCAGTGCGTTACTCTCAAGAAGTCGATCCTTAAACACAAATAATTGCAACGATGAGCATCTTTCGTATATTAAAAACACACTGGTAAAGTAAATTAATTTATATACTTAATTTTGTAGTCAATATATTATCTACGGAAATAGAGTTGTCGTAAAGACGTTTTTGTTTCGTTAGCGTCCTTGGATGTATGATTCAACCAATCAGACTCGAAAAATTTCAAGCCAGTTTTAATGCCTCACATTTATTCTATGAGCTAGTTAATTCCCACCAATTTTATCATCTTAAATGCGTCATATCATAAATAGGGAATGTTGAAGAATGTAGCGAAGACACGGTTTTAGCCAAATTAAGGGAGTATTCTAAATTATACAATATTTAATGAAGAAAAGCTACATTATTCACTGATAGTAACGGAGTTTATATTCCTTCAAATAGCTTCACGTGTGATTCAGGTCGACATATTCCGTTTGATTGGTGCAACATTAGATGCACGAAGGTGCTAATCTGAAACGAAGGTTGCAACTTTGCCCGTCTTCGGGGAGCGGTCCAAAAAATGAGAAACAACAAATATACTATTGAGATATGTTTTAAGCAACACATTCATTTTCAACAGTCTCCTAGATGTAGGGGATTGGTTGAATGATTGTAAACAGACTATCAGCACTCCATGCAACCGTATTGAATCTAAAACTCCTGAGAACTTTCACCTTAAAAATGATGGCTGACCCAAAGAGAGAAAATATAGTTTATATAGTTTATTTTCACAAAAGGAAGTTAATTTGCGTCATCTTAGCCATTCAGAATTATATCTGTGATTTTAGGGGTTATTTAAAGATGAGATAGCTTCACTTAGATTCGCGTATTTATACTTAATATAATTTAAGCAGCAGTGATTTTATTGGTATGTATTATTTTGCGGTTGTAAAAATAATAACAAAACAGACAACTACTCTATTCGACTAGTGCAACTCGGAATGTTTGTTTCCTTTTATATTTTGTTTTTTTACGGAGGTTATTTAGCATTGTGGTTAGTGTGGACGGTGTTTTGAAAAATATGTTATTTATTTACTTTAATAGACCTTACTTTAGCACTTCCTTCAGCACTATATAACCTTTGAAAGTTTTTATATGGAGCGAAAAGTCTCATCACAAAAACTTACCAACTATTACTAAACAAATATCGTTTCTCAGGCATTGCATGGCAAAGTGAATACACATTTATTAGTATTAACTGCAATTAAATGTCCACTACGTGAAACATGTATATTAGCTGGTAATCTCGCATTGCGATTAATAGTATATCATACCATAAGCCTTCTTTCCGTCAGGATTGATTCCATTGTCCATATACCAAGATATATTATATATTAGCATTCCAAGTTCGGAATATTTGACTGGGTATTCATTAAAACATCTTTATCATCATGATGTTAAATCCTATCATCGGATAAGCCCGGTTAGGGCATTGCGATTTCTTATATGCTCATTTTTTCTCCGTTAACGTTACATTATCAGAATCGTGCAATATTACCCGATGTATTTCATGTCGAATTAATTCCCAAAATATTTTCATTCCAGATCAAATGGAAAAGTTGTTGCAATGCGCATTCATTCACAATATGACTTCAAATTTCAATTTTAACTAGACACACCATTTTCTTTCGAAAGTTCAACTTTATCTGGCGGAGTTATTTGCGCAGTAATAATGGCGTTGTTGTGTAATGATGAATATACGCTTGTGTATTTAGTTTGGAATACGGCATACATTCATTTACTTTGTTTCTTGTAGTGTATTTTGTTAATATATGTAAGCATTAGGTAGAATTTAAAAAACTGGCATAAAATAAAAAGGTTACCGCATTTGTATGGGAAAATATGAACTCATTTTGGCGGATGGATATACTGCACTCCTAAGGTCGTGAAGTAGTGCCATTCGAAAAACTCGTTCATATTTCCCCATACAAATGCAGTAACCTTTAATTATTCTTGGGCAAAGCACTGCTATCAAATTGCCTATGTACTAGCATTATGTCAGTGCAGTAATACTAAGACCTTATAAAATGCTGTACTTTCTTATTTTTTGGTCTGTAACTGTTAATAATTGTACATATGTCTGTAATCTGTAAGTAAATTATATATGAAAAAAGTAGATATACCCAATGTAGATGCCACTTTTATTGCTACAGTGGGAATATCAGTTTTGGAACTTCTTGTTTCCATTTAGGAAGTATGTCTAACATTATGTATGTTAATCAGATCTGTATTTCCATATTTAGGTCAAATTATCTTGTATTGTTCTTTGTTATTCGCTCTACCCATCCCCAATCAGAGTAAACAGAGTTTGAAAAATATCAAGATTGTTGACACTATAAGATCTATAAATATAACCAATGAGACGGCGCCATCACTAATGCTTGGAAATCAACCACAAACAGGCCTAACGTATTAGCGTTCTTTTTATAATTAATTTCCTACATGAATCCTGCAAAGTTTCAGTGCGTGAACTTAGGAGACAGATTGCCATTGATATTCTATGTTACTCACTCACTATCGTCTACAGTACACAACTTCATATAGTACACATTTTTAAGAAATACTCTCGATTATATGAGGTCAAAGTTGCGATTTAACTATTATCATTATCACTATCGCACTTATCAGTTAAATTCGATAGAGAAATTGAGCATTGATTAGTGACACTCGAGATTAGGGATGCAGTGTCTATTACCAAAGCAGAAGTTTGCCAATAGACTATATACAACGTCTGAATGCAGAAATAAACAAGAGTAATAACCAAAATCGTTCAAGTAAATTCACTCGCATTACAAAATGTGTTATTTAAAGAAACTTGAAGTCTGCTGGACAGTTATTACATGTTTTACAACAGTGTTCACTGTATCAATCCGCGCAAGAAACATTAACCTAAATAAACTTCTCTCTATTTTCGTATGCAAGCATTCATTAATTTGACAAAATATGCAGTTTGAAGCATTGTATTACAGTTCAAAGTTATAAAATGTTGCTGTGCAACGGCTAAAGTTAATGTAAACTTTCGAACTACTTTTATTGATGCAGTGACAGACTCCGTTAATAGCATTGACGCATTGACGTTAAAGTGAGAAACAAATACATCCAAAATGGAAACATTTGCCTTATAAAATATTTAATGAAAAGAAAATCTACGATTCTGGAGTAGATATAAGAAAGCAAAAATATTTCTTATGGTCATTAATGACAATACGATATTTCATTTATTTTCTGGAATATTTTCTTTTATCTACCCAAACAAAGTAAATATACCCTAAATGTGTATGGAAAATATCTACTTTGTTTTAGGATTAAATACTTTAGTATCTACTTCTTTTAGAATGACATTTATTTTAATGTTCAAAGAAAGAATTTCCCAATCTTTTAAGGTCTGGATTGTTTCTTAGAACGTGCATAAATTGACAATCAGGAAAGAAGAGAAATTAACAGAACCAAATTTCTTTATTTTGCTTACTAATTTATGTTTCAGACCCGAAGAAATGAATAGCATTTCTCGTAGCTTACCTCACTTCAAAACAGAATTTGTTCAATACCTAGAAATTTTCGCAGAATGAGCGTGCATCGACATTTGATATTATGTAGTAACACTAAATACTACTATCATTATTATTATGTCAATTCACATATCTTATTTTAAATTCCGCTAAAAGAGCTTTATATGATCTAGCATTATTGTTTCCTTGATATATTCTAGCACTCTCGTTTTCGTTATGTACTCATTTCTTTTATGTATTCAAGCACTCCTGTTTCCTTAATATATTATAGCACTCTGGTTTCCTTCATACATTCATGGATTCTTGTCTCATCCCTGTGCTATGGAACTCTTGTTTCCGTCATAGATTCTAGCGCGGTTTGTTTTCTTCATATTATTAAGACTCTGTGATCTTAAAACAAATAATAGGAAAGAGTTAAAATCAACAAGCTTTGTAAAATTCAACAAATAATATATTTCCCATGAATACAAAGTGTAAATGTATAAAAGGAACTTACAGTATTGAGCATGAAATTCCAAACAATCCAAGATTTACAACCACAAGACCTAATAATTAAAGTTCTGAATAAAATTTAGTCGACATCTAAATTAAATATAACACTGGCCCAGATGGTAGTGATGTGTCATCATTCTTTTTCGGATTACAATAATACAGTCCAACAATATATTAATTCAAGTCTCTATTTCCGAGATTATTAATTTTGAGCACGTTGTATTCCCAAAGAAGTATCACTTGAATTATATGATTTGAAAACAATAAATTCCAACCCAAAATTACTTAATGGGTACAAAAATAATAGCACTGATTCTGCAATGATCGTACAATATGAATGACTAAATTTTCAAATAAAGCAGATTGTTATTGTAAACTAAGACGAAAAAGATATCCCGGATCAGGATAAAAAAGTGCATTTTTCTAGAAGGGGCTTAGTTACAGAACTCTCAGCACTTCTGTTTCTTCGCATATCCTAGCACTATTGGTTCCTTCATATACATTAGCAGTTTCGTTTTCTTAATATATTTTAGCACTCTTGTTTCATTCATATAGACAAACATTCATTTCCTTCTTATAATATTATTGCATTCATACACTTTAGCATTCTTGATTTATACTCTAGTACTGCTTGTTTCCCTGCATATACTTGCCTCCATGCATATCCTTGTTTACACTGCCGCTTTTCTTTCTTCATATGCTCTGGTTTTCTTTGTATATTTTAACAGTCTTTGTTTGCTCATATATTCGAGCACTCGTGTTTGCTTCATATACTCTAGAAATCTTCTTTTCGTCATATATTATACCACTCGTCTTTTATTCATATACTCTAGCATTGTTGATTTCCTCATATAATCGAACACCCTTGTTTGCATGGAAAATATTACTCGACTTCTTTACAAACTTTTCCTTCATATACCTGAGCAGGTTTGTTTTCTTCATACAGTCTAGCACTCTGATTTCCTTCATAACATTATCACTCCTGTTTTCCTAATATACTCCAACTCTCTTGCTTTTTTATACACCCTAACACTATTTTTCTTCCTATGCTCTAACGCTCTTGTTTCCTTCGTAAATAATAATACTGTTGGTTTTCTTCATATACTCTATTACTCTTGGTTCCTTCATATACCTTGCCCTCTTGCTTACTTCCTACACTCTTTTCTTCGAAATCTCTAGCACTCTTGTTTCCTTCATATATTCTACCATTTGTGTTTTGACTATATCATTAAGGACTCTTCTTTTCTTTACATACTCTAGCGGCCGTGTTTCCTATGTGTACTCTAACATTCTTTTTGTTTAATGCATATACTCTAGCACGTATGGTTTCCTCATAAATCCTAGCACTCTTGCTTGGATGGGAGACTTTACTCGACCTTTTCTACAAACTGTTGTTAACTTTATATATTCTAGAATTCGTGTTTTCTTCATATCCTCTAACACTAGTTTTACTAATATACTCTAGCACACTTGTTTCGTTCATATACTATAGCACTCTTGTTTAATTTAAATATTCTAGCATTCTTGTTGCCATTATATTCTCTACCACTCTTTATTTCTTCATATAATCTAGTATTCTTCGTTTCCTGGTACACTTTAACATTCTCATTTGCATCGGAAATATTACTCGATATTTTATATCATTTTCCCTTCAAATCTTCTGGCACTCTTGTTTCCTTGCTATGCTATAGTACTCTTGCTTCAATCATATGTTCTTACATTCTTGATTCCTGTGTATAACCTTGCATTCTTGTTTATTTCATATACTTTTGCACTCTTGATTCCTTCAGTTAGTCCAGCATTATTGTTTGTATGGGAAATTTTAATCCATTTTATACACACTCTCGTTTCATTAATGTATTCTATCACTCTTGTTTTCTTCACATTCTTCAGTAGTAGTGAAGCGGGTCACCCTAGCGACAATGGGAATTAGCATTACAGACCCCCCCCCCGGGTCACTCTAGCGACAATGGAAATTTAACATGGGGAAAAACCATGGGTCACTCTAGCGACAAGGGAAATTAACATGGGAATAAATCGTGGGTCTGTCTAGCGACAAGTGAAATTAACATGGGGAAAATTGTTGGGTCACTCTAGCGACAAGGGCAATTTAACATGGAACTATAGTGTGGGTCTGTCTAGCGACAAGGGAAATTAACATGGGGAATAGAGTTTGGGTCTGTCTAGGGACAAGGGGAATTGAACATGGGGAATAGAGTTTGGGCTTGTCTAGGGACAAGGGGAATTTAACATGGGATTTTTTTTTTAAATTTTAAAAAAAGGGTAGGCAATGGAAAGTCAATCTCTTTTCGAGACCTATGAGTGGCCCTGAAAAGGGCCTTTGGGTTTATGTTAATGTATCCATTAACATAAAGGGAAACGCATTGGTCTTCTTCTTGTCCTTAGGCTGCGCCTCACTGTAGGACCGTAAATCAGCACTCTTTTGAGGCATCCTTGTCTTTCTACGTAGATCTTACGTATCCACACACTGGTGTCTGTCCTGTGGACAACGGTCCACTTGGATCGGACATACATTAGCATGTCCGTCCTAAACATCATTGAAGACACAAGGGTGGATGATTCAACTGTGGTCCACATCTTGAGGCGACGAGAACAGGTGAATCAATGCAGTGAACTGCGCTTATTTATAGGTAGAGGAAGGATTGAAACGGATTGAGTTCATTCACCAATCCAAACACGCGTTACAAAATTCAGTCAGCCCTCATCCAATCCGAAGAGACCAGTCTGTGACGTCACGTGGTCTATATAGATTCGCTAGCGCCTGTGTGCAGTCAATCTATGCGACAGTGATTCAACATGACGGAAACTCAGAAAACGATCCATTGGGGTGCACCAGCAGTGGAGACCGCCCAAGGGAACCCGGACTTACTTTCAGAAGAGGTAAATTGGGATTTTGTTGATTTTCTTACCTCGCAAGAATTTGTTCCGGAACCTTCGTCACCTTCTTCATTACCGCAAGTGGAGAATTTTAGACAGAGACAGAAAGAAGAATTGGAGAAATTTATACAACGACAAAAGGAAGTGGAACAAGCTTTTCTCCTACAGCAACAGCAGCAAGAAGAAGAGGTAAGAAAAAAACAAGAAGAAGAAGAAGTAGCAGCAAAGAAACAAGAGGGTGAAAATCAAACGGTCACGGTACTGTTAGACATTTTAGCGGAGTTAAGAAGTCTGAAACAAATGTATCAGACTTCTTTATCACGACCGAAGAGAATACGACCTTCCCGACCTAAACACGTCAACCCTGTGACTAAGCCTGTCGTACCACCCTTACTGATTTCAACCAAATCATCATCATCATCAACATTACGCAGTCCAGAAGTAGGTCTTGGCCGTGGCAAAGGCTTAAGGCAGTTAAAGTTGATTGCTTAAACTCACCCCTTCACCAAAAAGGGCCCTTTTCAGGGCCACCCACGTCTCTCGAAAAGAGATACACTTTCAATTGCCAATAACTGAAGAAAAAAAAACATTTTACCCCTTTAGTACGTGTATATGAGTGCGTGAGTGTAGCTTCTTATTTTAAAATCAAAACTCAAAGGCACTTACCTTATATAATTAATGTATTCTTTTATCCATAGTTACAATCCAATTCACAATTCGCAACATAGCACTTTAAAAAGTTCATTAACTTCTTCTATCTCATTGTTTACTCTCTCTGTTTTTTCAATTTCTTCACCATCGCAGTCTTTTCCTCTTCTTCTTCCTCGCTTTCTTCCCTTCTTCTTTTCTTCTCCTGTTTCTTTTTCTTCACAGGGCTGCTTTCTTCCTCTGAAGAATCCCTCTCTTCCTCTGAAGAATCCCTCTTTTCTTCTGACTCCTCTTGTTTCTTTTTTTGGGCAATCTGGAGACCAATGTCCTTTTTCTTGACAATAATAACAGGTATCTTGACTTTTGTCTTTTCTAGCCCCTTTTTTTCTTTTTTGATGGTCTGGACACTCTGAAGACCAATGCCCTTTCTTCTGACAGATATAGCAAGTATCTTGACTTTTATCTCGAAAGGAAGGAGAGTAGTCCGTCGGCTGGTCTGAAGAGAATTTTCTAATGACCCCTCGCAAACTCTGATGAAACGTTCCATCTGGGTAGTCTCTTCCATCGTTGTGCTCGGTTTGAGAGTGAAATGAATAGTGAAAGGACAAGACACACACCCTTTTATATACGCTGGTCTGCCATGACTATAAATTAGTCTATGGTGTTTAAACTTGAGAAATTTGACGTTTTGCACTCAAGATGAAACGATCCAATTCATTTGAGAAGAAAGAAGAAGAAAGTAAGAGGCAGAAACGTGATCTATCGCCTCGTACCAGAGCTGTAGTCTTGGCACAAATTCATGCCAGTGATTTTGAAGAGGACATGAGCGAACCAGAATCCAAACCCTTTAAACAAAGTTCGCCACCCTTAGTCAACCCTGAAAAGTACTATTCCATTCGAGAGACGGAAAAGCGCTCCTCTAGAAAATTTAGAACCACGGCTTACAAATTCACGGTGAAGTTTAAAGATTTCAAGGTTGAAGTACCGTTAGAGAAAGCAGAAGGGTTCATCACCGGAGTGTGGGATTCTTTGCTCACCACACTCAAGCGACAATGTCAACCCAAAGAAGACGATCGCTTGAGACTTTCCATACAACACGACGGTTTGAAATCCCCTGTTTGGATCGAGTTTAGCACCCCTGCAGAATTGACCACTTCCAAAGTCATGGACAAAATTCAACACGTACAACAATCTAATGATCAGTTTGACATCACCGATGGAAAAGCCACACTGGACATGACCCACGTCTCTCCTCCTCAAGGGACTGGACGCAAAAAGATGTTATTGGTGAACGAGCTTCGCAACACCAAAACAAGTCTCGTCCGAATTAACAACCCTCAAGACCAGATGTGTTTAGCCCGTGCCATCGTGGTGGGACGAACCTATGCCAACAAGAACCACACGGCAGAATGGAAAAGAACCTGGAAAACTATTCAACGATCCGATCGAGCCAAACAACGAAACGAAGCAGAACTCCTGTTGCAACAAGCCGGACTGTCCAAAGACACACCCTGTCGCATTTCTGAGATGCAAAAATTGCAAGATGCCCTAGCTCCACGCTACACCTTGAAAGTGTACCCTCAAGAAATGCGCGGGCCTCTGTTGTTTCGAGGGAATGACTTTAAGGACGGAAAATACATTCATGTCTATTATCACGATGACCATTTCGATACCATTACCAGTATCACCGGATTCCTGGGATATGTTTATTATTGTGAGAAATGTGACCATGGTTATAACAATCGAGAGCAATACAAGCATTGTGGATTGAAATGCTCAGGATGTTTGGCCTTTCCACCCTGTCTGAGCGAAGGACCATTGCCTTGTTCAACTTGTCTGCGCACGTTTGTCAGCCCTACCTGTTACCAACAACATTTGAAGACGCAAGGTTCACAGCAGAAATGCGCTTGTCAACTGCTGAGATTGTGCCCTACGTGTGGACAAGTCATACGTACCAATAATGCCAGGGCACACGTATGTTCAGGAAAGAAAAAATGTCACATTTGTCACCACATCGTGGACTTGGAACATCAATGTTACATGCAAAAATACCAACCCCCACCAGAGAAAGAGGACGGTCACAAGAAGAAAGGCAATTTCATCTTTTTCGATTTCGAATGCATGCAAGAGACTGGCATTCACATTCCTAATTTCTGCGTGGCTCATCGAGCGTGCGAGAAGTGCATTCAAGAACCTATCTTCAGTCATTGCCCTCACTGCAGCAAAATTCCTGGAGGGAGTGAAAAAATCTTTCGAGGACCGAACATGTTAGCCGATTTTGCCCAATGGGCCTTAGACCCCATCGACAAGACATGGAGCCAAGAGGACATCGAACGTTACGGAGATTGTCATCGTCATGCCACGGTGATGGCTCACAATTTCTCCGGATACGATGGACAGTTTCTTTTGAGATACTATACGGAACAAGGCACCGAGCGTCCTAAAGTGACTTTGAACGGAGCCATAATCATTTTCATGCAAGTAGGACAAGTACAGTTTAAAGATTCGATGAGTTACTTGGCCATGCCTTTGAGCCGAATGCCTAAAACGTTTGGAATGACAGAAATGGCTAAAGGGTACTTTCCACACTTTTTCAATACGGAAGCCAATCAACACGCCGTTCTACCCCATTTGTCTGAGGCTCACTATTACGACCCCGACAACATGCGTACCGAACAACGAGAAGCTTTCTACGCTTGGTACCAGGCTCACACCTCGGACCCTTTCGACTTTCAGGAAGAAATGCTAAAGTATTGTCGTTCCGACGTGGACATTTTACGGCGTTGCTGTGGGAAATTTCGAGAACTGGAACACGGAGGGGTCGATCCTTTGAAAGAAGCTTGCACCATTGCCAAAGCGTGTTCCTTAGTGTATCGACAACGATTCATGCCTTAAAACACCGCGGCTGTCATCAGCCCTCAATCTACCAACTATGTCAAACGTCAATACTCGGTCAAAGCCCTACGTTGGTTACATTACTTGTGCAACAAGGAAGACAAATGGATTCAGCATGCCCGCAACGGAGGAGGCGAAAAGACCATCGGAACGTATTCGGTGGATGGCTGGGACTTAGAAAACCCCAAGATCGTGTACGAGTTTAACGGTTGCTTATTTCACGGATGTCCCGTCTGTTACCCTGATCGTAGCACTAAAAATCAGTTTTTACAGCGAACGATGGAAGACTTGTACCAGGACACTTGTCAGCGACGCCTAAAGTTAGAACAGGAAGGATACCAAGTGGTGGAAATGTGGGAACAGGAGTACGATCACCGTTTGAAAACCGATCCCGAATTTAGCCGCCTCGTGGAAAGTTACAAGCTGATGGACCCCCTGAACGCGAGGGATAGTTTGTACGGAGGAAGGACCAATGCCACCTCTTTGCTGTACCAAGCCGACGAAGAGAAAGGAGAAGAAATGAAATACTTGGACGTGTGTTCGCTGTATCCCTACATGTGCAAATAGTGTCGCTTTCCTGTAGGGCACCCACAATTGCTGACGGAACACATCGACCTGAAAAACATTCGACAATACGACGGTCTGATCAAGTGTAAAGTTTTACCGCCCACGGACATGTACCATCCCGTGTTACCTCACCATTGCCAAGGCAAACTGATGTTTCCTTTGTGCCGTACTTGTGCCGAAACGTGCAACCATGACCAGCCTTGCCATCACACCCAGGAAGAACGGGCCTTGACGTGGACGTGGGTCAGCGTGGAATTGTTCAAAGCTCTGGACATGGGATACCAACTGTTAGAAGTGTACGAAATTTGTCACTTTCCCATGACACAACAATACCACAAGGGTGACCCCACGCAAAAAGGCATTTTCGCCGACTACGTGGATGCCTTTTTGAAACTGAAGCAAGAAGCCAGCGGCTATCCTTCCTGGTGTCACACTCCCGAAGACGAAAAGACATTCAAAGAGAAATACTATGAACAAGAAGGCGTCACTTTAGATCACATCGAGAAAAACGAAGGCAGGCGATCGTTTGCCAAAGTGATGTAAAATTGCTTGTGGGGAAAAATGGCACAACGTCCGTGTTTACCCAAGACGGAATATTTGACAGAACCTTCCCGCTACTTTCAGATGATTCACGACAAAACCAAATTCATGAAACACGTGGACGTCGTTCGTGAGGATTTGATCTTGGTCAATTACGAAGAAGATCTGGACTTTGTACAAGACGACCCTTTTGGAAATGTCATCATTGCGGCTTACGTGACAGCCCATGCTCGCTTAAAATTGTACGAAGCTTTAGAACTGTTAGGGGAACGTGTCCTGTACTTTGACACGGACAGTTGCATTTACATCCATCACCCGAGTCAACAGCACCCTGACATCGAAGGAGACCGTTTAGGAGCCTGGACAGACGAGCATCCCGACGACAAGATTCTAAGTTTCGTCAGTGGCGGTCCAAAAAATTAAGGCTACGAATACCGGGACCCACAAGGAGAAGTGCACACGACGTGTAAAGTGAAAGGATTGACTCTGAATTATCGTACCAGTCGTGTGGTGAACTTTGGGGTATTGAAAGAAGCCTTGCAATCGGGAGAGGATGAACACTTTAAAGTGACCACCTATCAACCCAATAAGATTGTATGTTTACCCACTCACCACATCGTCAGTCGACCCTTGGAAAAAGTCTATCAAATCGTGTACCAGAAGCGAGTGCGACTTCCCAATCATTTCACCTTACCGTATGGACACGTCGGCATTGGTCTGTATATAAAAAGGAACTCTAGGCAAGATTGATAGTTCATTGTGACTACTAAGACCAAGCGAACAAGACGAATACTTTGAAAGAGACATCGTTCCAGTTTGGGGATTGTAAAAAGTTGTATCTTCCTCTAGTGTGACTAATATTGGATGGATAAGACCCAGGCATTGCGACGGAAAATGTCCGGAAGGAAACTGCGATTGTCCATGTGGTTACCATTGTAATTGCGTAACGGAGTTTGCAGACAAGTGCGATTGTGAGCCTTGCGATGGGTACGATGCTGTACGCTGTGACCTTAGCGATGCCGTAAAGCATCATGGGAACTTTGTTCTCACTACCCCTATCATGGAAAGTGATGCTGTGCGTGTCAAACCTGAGGGATGCGAAAGTGATGCCGCTCGTCCTCGTGGACTCTTTACTGGGTTTCATGGTGATTGTGGATGTCAACATTCACGTCTCCCACCCTACGGATGTCATACAGCCCTGAGCAAACTCCTGTTCCATGCCACCCAACCCTCATCGAAACGAACCTGTGAAAGACGAATATTCGTTTCCTGTGCGTTTGTCGGAATACTGCGACTTTGAAAATCGTCTTCAATCGATCAAAGGAAAATGGCCTAAGTATCTGGGAGGCACGACACCCGAAGAATTACCCAGTGCCGGATTGTTCTACTTGGGCGAAGGAGATAAAGTCAAGTGCTTCAGTTGCGGTGTGTCACTTCACCACTGGGAACCGCAAGATTCGGCCTGCGTAGAACATGATCGATGGTCACCGAATTGTCATTACTTACCTTTAGTGGGACCGAGACATTGAAGTAACTTACCATGTCGTTGACGAAGAAACTAGATTGGTTAGGAGTCAAATGTTGGACATCACCGAGACCAGTATTTAAACTTCATTTCAAAAACGATATTGAATCATTACCTAAAGAACTGCAAGAGAAGATTTACAAAGAAGTTTGGCAGGGGTTTGCCAGAGTGAAATCTCAATGGGTGACTGTAGAAATTTTGGGCCGAGAAATTCACAAGAGGAAAGTGAAAAAAGTCAACCAGTGTGTTAGATTTATCTGGGTCAAGTGTGCATTCGTCCTATTGTATCACTCTAGACCGTTTACATCAAAAGAGTTCAGTGAGATTCTTGGACGTTACCCTGAATGGCAGTGGTCAGAAATTACTCACTATGTGGATTACTTTTGCTCTAGGAGAAGATTGGGAATTGTACGGACTGACCTATTCATGGATACTTTACAAGAGAACATTCGTGCTTTGCCTGTGGAGTTGAGAGAAAGGATTTACCGAGAGCTGGTCAAAATAAAAGTCAAACGTAAAGAACAATTGCATCCGTTACGTCACCAGATCTTTAACCACTGGTACCTGAATGGTATAAGAGGACTGATTCGTCAGAAATTGTCTCAGTGGTTAGACCTTGTTGAACACTTTCAGTTTGTGAATGAACTAAACGTTCGTAATTTTGGTTACTTCGAGATTCACCTACTGCAACGTATTGAGGAAGACGAGTTAAAGGATTAGCAACATATGTTACGTGAAATCTGCTTAGCGGAAGACGAAACATCTAGACAAACTCTGACGTTTCGGTTACAGTATGTAACATTTAAATTCCCTACTGGAGAACGAAGATGTCTAGTTAGAAATTACCTTTATCGCTTCCGAAACAAAGAGACTATAAAATCAGGCTGCCATGCCACGGATTATGTCACATATCATTGAAAAGATTCCGTGGAAGGAACTCAATGACCATATTCAAACCGTGGATCATTACCATCAATTATTACAAGAACTGTATCAATTCAATTTGGGTCGACAAGTGGTGTCTGTCTTAGTGACTTGTTTTCTAGGATTTCGTTTACCAGCTGATTCCTTGTGGACTCTTTACGATCAGTACTTACCACCCCATTCAACATGAAAATGGTACCTTTAAATATTCACGAGAGACTCCTTTTGCTCAAAGCCTTACGTTTCCATCTGGATACTTCTCGACCTCTACGGAAAAAAAAGATTCGTCAACTTTTAGCTACCCAAGACGTGTATGACGATGTGTGTGTAGCTTGTGACTTACAGTCCCATTGGACAGATGTCCGTGACTGGAAAAAGAGGGGTTTTGAGGCTTGGACCCAAGAAGTGGCCCATTATGCACGAGAGTTGTGATCCTTCCTTTCAACATTCAAAGTAAAAAGTCACTTTTCAACCTGTGTTAGTGACGGTACCAGAAGAACCCGTCACCCAGGACAGGACTGTCGTGGACAGGCCTGAAAGACCCTATCGGGAGGACACTTGTGTGACCTTACCCCCTATAGAACTGGTCAGAACTTTACCCAAAACATGTTGTACAGACACTTGTTTTTATTCCACGTTAATGGTTATCATGTGCCTTTTATCCTTGTTCTTAAGCCTTTGGCTTTTATGTATTTTTGTCTTTCGTATTCATGTTTAAAACATTCAATAAACGTGTTCTGAAAAAAAAGTATATAAACTCTCGTCTTGTTTGTTTTCGTGTCACAAGTGACATTCCTGACACTATGGCTACCTCTGCTGTCTCTGCTCCCTCTTCCTCTACTGTCAAAGTCATCGACGAACACTTAGATCGTGCCAGTTGGGAGGCTTTGTATCTTCGCCATCCCTTTAACATGCTCATTGCTGGACCTAGCGATTCAGGCAAAACCGAATTCGTCAAACGTTTGATCGAACATAAACATCATTTGATCGATCGGCCACCTCAGCGGATCGTGTGGTGTTACAAAGAGTGGCAATCGGCGTACAGCCTCTTGCGAGAAAGTCAAGGCGATTCCATCGTGTTTGTGGTCATTTTTGACGACATGTTAGGAGAAGACGAAGAAGAAATTAAACTGTGGTTCACGCGCAAAGGGCATCACCGTAATGCCAGTGTCGTTTTCATCACCCAAAATTTGTTTCAACAAAGTAAAGCCCATCGCACCATCAGTCTCAATGCGCATTACGTGGTCTTGTTTAAAAGCCCTCGAGATAAATCGCAAGTGCAAGTCTTAGCCAAACAGTTAGGAACGCCTTGGCTGACTCAGGCGTACGACGATGCCACTCAAACTCCACACGCCTATTTACTCGTCGATTTGAAACATACGACCCCCGATGATTTGCGATTCCGTACCCACTTGTTTCACCACTGGTGCCAAGACGGAGGGCTTGTCCTGTACACGTCTCCGTCCTCGACTTAATTTCACTCCACATAAAAAAAATCTATAAAAACCTCAGACCCTTTTCGTCTGTCTCACACACATTTTGAACATAACGTCCCTTCAGTCGCATCTTCCCGTCAAATTGATTCGTGCCTTGTATGGCATCAGTCGAGAAAAAAATCCACAAATACGAGCTCGTGTCTTAGAAGCTAGTCTCAAAGAAGTCTTACGATGGTTCACGGTGACGGCACGTCAATTACTCCAAGGAATATTTCAGATTCCTCATCAAACCAAACGCTTTTTTGATCGAAACAAAGTCGCTTTGACCCAACTGGCCGATCGCCGCATCGACACTCAAACCAAAAAACAAATCATTTTGAAACCTGGAGGGAGCGGTACTCTAGGAGGGGTCATCATTCGCTCTCTCTTAAGATGGGATCCTAATGCCCCCAAACTTCTCCCCAAGAAAAAAGTCCAAAGAAGAAGAAAAAGACCAGGTCCCCAAGGAGAACTTCTCCAGTGGCGGGACCCTCCTCTTACCAGACACCACCCCGGAAAAAGAAAAGAAGCCCCCAGAAAAAGAAACAGAGAAAAAGTCCCCAGAAAAAGAAAAGTCCACAGAAGAAAACTAGTCGCAAGAGAGGCACTTCGGCCAGGATGCAACCTTACACTCGCAAACCACGACCTGCCACGGCGGTGACTGCGTCTCCGGCAGCCTCACGTTCATCCACTTCTCCGTTGATGACACCAAGAACTGAAGAGTACTTGGAGACGTTGATCACACCAAGAACTTCTCCGTTGATGACCCCAAGAAGAACTTCCCCAGTGGCAGGACCCTCCAATTTAGCGGCAATGGCTGCTGCTCACAAAGTACCTTCTCCCAAAATCAAAGTTCAAGAAAGATCGGGCATGTTACAAAGTTTACTGGATTTGTCCAAGCAAGAACTGGCTCGATTTAGTCCGTTGCGTACCCCTGCACGACGTGTCATGCCTGTCCTCAAATTGATACGACGTAAAGAGAATCAGTGGCGACGCGTTCCAGTATAAAAAAGGCCTGTGACCAAGTCGGGTATCAGTGTTTTGGTGCTCCTGAAGACGTCACCCTCCAGAAAACATCCCTCTTCTAAACAATCCCAGGGAAAGAAAAGAAAAGGACTGCCTCCTCGTTTAGTCAAACATGGGGACATGTTATCTGTCCTGTCCAAAGCTTCTCCACCCCTACGAAAAACGCTCATTCAATCGGCCTCCAAGGAGGTCATCGATACCGTGTGCGAATGTTGTTTGAACGTCTTGAAAGGCACGATCCCTTTGTCCAAACACCAGAAACAATGCTTAGGCAAACATCGTCACGTTCTTCGCCAAATGGTTCAAAAGAAAATTCCCATTCGTCAAAAGAAGAAGATGTTGGTCCAACGTGGAGGCATTTTACCCCTCTTGTTAGGCCCCTTACTGAAAGGAGTCTTGGGAACCATGTTGGGAGGACTGGTGGGAGCAAGATAAAAAGGCCCCCTGAAGTCCCAAGATCTCAGAATCGACCCCTGACAACCCCATGGAAGGACGAAAACTAGCTTTAGTGCCTTACAAACGATGGATGGAATACCATCGTTGGCAAGAACAACGCACCCCGCATTTACCTCCCAATCCCCATTTGAGCGAGATGTCCCAGTTACAACACGAATTGCAGTCCTTGAGGGATCGCCAAGATTTGTCCGAAACAGAAAAATCTCAAAAGTACGGTCAACTCTTGCAACGACTGCAACTCTTTCACCAGAAAGCTTTAGACGAAACAGCTCTACCCACTCTGAAAGTTTTTAAGACCTTGATGAAAAGTCCAGCACCATCACCAGTACCAGTACCACCACTACCAGTGACCAAGACAGAAAAAGGAGAAGAAGAAGAGGAAGGGTTTCAAACTCCACCAGAAAAAGTACGCAAGTTAACAACACCACCTACCTCCAGAATTGGATGGATTAAAAAGATGATGGCCACCCCTTCTTCATCACAAGAGAAAAAGAAAGTGAAGACAGAAGTGAAGACAGAAGTGAAACAAGAACCGATATGCCCCGCTCAGACATCCTCCTCTTCAACACCTATTGCCGGTCGCACACGCAAAGCATTGCAATCCAAGAAAGTACCCCAAGAGAAAAAGAGTAGCATCCTTCAAGAGTGCGTGTCTTATTAACACACAAACACAAAAAAAATGGAAACAGTCTTAGCCAGCATTTACTACGATCCCTGCAGGTTACGCAGGAGTTCAAAAATTGTATCGTGCTGCCAAAACTCGACTGAAAAGTCTCCGTTTACCTCAAGTGCAACGATGGTTACAAGAACAAGCTACCTACACTTTACACAAACCCGTTCGACGCAAGTTTGCCAGAAGTCGCACCCGAGTGGAAGGCATCGATCATCAATGGCAAGCCGATTTAGCCGATGTCTCTCATTTGGCCAGCTACAATCGTGGCTTCAAATATTTGTTTTGTGTCATCGACGTCTTTTCCAAATTTGCCTGGGTCGTACCCTTGACTTCCAAATCGAGCAGCGAGTTAGTACGAGCCCTGCAACGAGTGTTGAAACAAAGCGGTCGTCACCCTCTTCGATGGCAAACGGACAAAGGCACCGAATTTCTGAACCAAGCTTTCCAAAAAGAATTAAAGAAACCTGACATACATTTTTTAACCACCGAGAATCCAGAAACCAAAGCCAGCATCGTGGAACGTTTTCAACGCACTTTGAAAGAACGCATGTGGAAATATTTTACGCATCACCACACTCTGAAGTACATCGACATCTTACCGCACCTGGTGCAAGCGTACAACCAATCTTACCATCGAAGCATTGGACGTGCCCCGCAAGAAGTGACTCCCGACAACGAAGTGTTGGTGTTTGAGCGCCTGTTTGGTACGTCCCCGACGAGGGCTGTCCCCAAGAAAAGTGGAGAGTTGACCGTAGGAGATTGGGTGCGCATTGGCAAAACCAAACGCACTTTCGACAAAGGTTACTTACCTAACTGGACGACCGAATTGTTTCGTGTCACTGGACGAGTGCATGGTCGTCATCCTGCCGTCTATAAATTGGAAGACATGAACGGAGAAGTGCTCAAAGGAACGTTTTATTTGCCCGAGTTACAACGTGTCACCAAAAAAGAAGACGACGTGTACGACATCGAAAGCATTCTCGAACGCAGAACCCGTAAAGTGGGCAAACGACGTGTCAAAGAAGTCAAAGTACGTTGGAAACGATATCCACCCAGTTTTGATTCTTGGATCGACGCTTCGCAAGTCATCGACTATAAAAAGAAGTGACCATCATGCCTTTCACACAGACGCAGCTACTAGGGCTACCACTCCTTCACCCAGTTCTTCTGTGCAAGATTTACAAAAACAACGCTTGTGGGTGTGGTGCGGATTACGTGTGCCTAAAACGCAAATCGTCTTTTTCTGCCAAATCTTCGTGGTGTATTGTGTCATCGGGGCAGCCATTGCCAATTTGAGTTTGCAACAAGGAGACAAACAATTGTGGACCATTTTATTGAGCAGTTGCATCGGTTACCTGCTTCCCAATCCCTCACTGAAATTCTCTTCAAACGGGAACCACGGGAACCTTGTTTCCAGTGCCAGTGCCAGTCACCACTCCAATAACAACAACAACGACCCCATTTTAGGCGGAGACACGCCTCTGACGTCCAGTAACCCCTCGGACAGCCACAGAACTCTGGAATTATGAGTCACCAAAACCAATTTTACTTAACCTTACCCAGTGACAGTTCCATGGAGGTGTTTCCCAACAACACGTTGTGCTGTTACACGGCCAAATTACCTCAGGCCATCCCATTAGATCACGAAGCCCATTGGGAAGTGGCTTTAGTAGAAATCATTCACCCGACCCAAGTCCTCAATGTCCTTCCCAATCAAAATGTTTTTGATGTGGAAGTTCATGACAAACCATTGCAACAGTACTTGGATACCTATGGCAAATATGACAAGAAAACCCCTAGCACAAAAAATCAAAAGTACACCACCTATCACTTGTTCATTCCTCCAGGCTATTATTTTAGGGGTCAACATTTGGTCAGCACCATAGCCTCCAGGTTTAATGTTGTGTTTCTGAAAGCTTTGGAAAGTGTCAAAAAAAGTGTCATCCTTGGAATACCACAAAGCAGCTCGTCGCTTCATGATGAAATTTGACGGGAGTAAAATCCTGTCCATTTTATTTTGTCCTGAATTGTTTGACATGTTGGGCGGAGACATGGACATGAGAATGGCCATGATCAAGAAAAAGGAATTACCAATCATTTACGACAACGAGTCTTTAAGCAAGTTATTTCGTGCCCCGGTAGAACTGAACCAAGGACTGAATTTGATGTTCGTGTATTCCGATGTGGTGGAGTACAACGTGGTGGGACACACCTCTGTGCCGTTACTGCGTGTCATTCCTTTCAAAGTGGATTCTGCCACGAACGCTGACGAGGAAGGTGGAAACACTTATCACGTCCACCGAGAATTTGTACATCCTCACTATTTGCCTGTCAGTAAGTCGTATTTGGACACGGTCAACATTGCTATAAAAATAGATCTGGGACAATATATTCCATTCACCAAAGGAAAAGTCACGGTGAAACTTCATTTTCGAAAACGGTTCTCTCACGACTCGTAAGTCATGCATCCAGTGTACCGAGGGGTTGCTCGAAAGCGAGGACACGGTTTAGGAGATATGTTAAAATCGGCCTTTCGTTCGGTGTCCCCGGTGTTGAAACCGATGGTGACACGCGGATTGCACGCCTTGAAAGATGCGGCACTGACGCAAGGCAAAGAATTTCTCCAAAATGTCATCATCGACAAACAAAACACTAAAGAAGCCTTCATGAGGGCTGGCAAAAATGTCTTGCTGTCTTGCTGCAAACAGGCAAAGACCTTTTGGGCCGCCGAGACACACCTATAAATGCCCTGCACGCTACCGAGTCAGGCATTCAGCAAGGACAAGGCAGAAAGAGAGGACGAAGAAAACACCCTTTCACCAGACTTCACACTTCTAAAGTGAGAAAGACAAAGAAACGAAGAACCGTTCGAGACTTAGACGTTTTCGATTCTTGAGACACAGAACAAAATGATGCACCGAGAGTCTTGCGCTTGTTCCAAGTCGGAACTGGATCTGTTTGCCATGCCCCCCACCATGATGACGATGCAAGAATCCCAGTGGGTGGAATTTCATCCCGTCTCCCCATTGACCGATTCCGCTCCCATCGAGTTTGAAATCAAAGGACAGCCCGAAGATTACATCGATCTGAATAGCAGTTACCTATACTTGAAAGTGAAAGTGATCAAACCACCCAACGCTAACCTAGACAATGATGATGCAGTAGCTCCCGTCAACAATTTCATGCAGTCCTTGTTTCGCGAAGTGGACTTGTTCTTGAATAACAAACTGGTCAGCAGCAGCATGGATACTTACCCTTACCGAGCGTACCTGGAAAATCTCTTGACGTACGGAAAAGAAGCCAAGAACACTCATCTGGATGCTTGCGTGGTATGGAAACCTGACAAAGCGACTAAGTTCAACAGCCTTACACTTGCCGGGGATGCTCAAAATACAACGGGATTTGTAGAACGACGAACGAAAATTCATCTAAGTCGTAGTTTAGAACTGATGGATCGCTTGCATCTAGACATGTGGTTACAAGAAACGTATTTGCTGAACGGGGTGGATGTTCGCCTGAGATTGAATCGCAGCAGTGCCGCTTTGCATTTGATGGCTGATGATGGTTCCACTTACAAAACCATCATCCAAGAAGCCAGACTCTAAGTGCGTCGTGTGGAAGTGTTACCTAAAGTGGGAAACGACGTCAGTCAGACGTTGAGCAGAACGACCGCCAAGTATCCGATACGTCGCGTGGAAGTGAAAACCTTCACCATTCCTGCTGAACAGCGATCCATGATCGAAGATCATCTGTTCTAAGGACAGTTACCCAAGCGTTTAATCGTTGGTATCGTCAAGAATTCAGCCTTCAACGGAGCCTACCATGAAAATCCTTTCAACTTTCATCATTACAATGTGTCCAAGATTGAAGTCAGTCGCGATGGCAAGACCTTGTGTACCCGACCCTTTGAGCCTAACTTTGGTGACAGGAATTATTTGAGATCGTACTTGTCGCTGTACGAAGCCACCGGACAGTTAGGAACCAACACCAGTCACGGTATTACGTACGAGGATTATGCAGGAGGCTATGCTTTGTGGGCTTTCGATTTCAGTCCAGATCAAGGCAGCGACGAGGGACATTTCCACCATATAAAATCCGGCCAAATTCGTGTGGATATTCAGTTTGCAAGTCCACTGGATGCAGGGAACACAGTGTACGTCATCCTGTATGCCGAATTAGATAATACGATAGAAATAAACAGTTTGAGAGAAGTCATTCTAGATTATTAGAAGCTATGGATGACTGTTATCCCTCTTTACCTAGTGAAGAAACTGTGGACATGAAATGTGAGGAGACCATGGAAGAAGAAGATTCCCAAGACGAAGAAGTGATCATGATGAAGTCAAGATGGCCAGAACAAGAAGCCCATTTAGTCTCCTGTTTTGCTACAGTCCTGACAGATGTAATGAAAGAATTGATCAAGGAAGAGTGCTATGGATGTCACAACGATCATTCCAGTGAAACTGAACACGACAAATGTCTGATGTTGAGCCAAGAAGAAAAATTGGACGAATTTCTGGACAAAGCTTGGGCTGTCATCGAGATAGAATTCGTGTTGAACGAGTGGTATAAAGGCTTGGATAAACATTCTTCTCCTCCATTAACGTCTCTGGAGCGCCGTCGCATCGAATCTCTCTTGAATCAGAATAAGAAGTCGGAGCCAAACGCCTTTTACTTGTCAGACATTTTCAAGCAAAAGGTCAGGATCGAATTGATGACTTATCATTACCTGTGAAGAAGAAAAAAAAATACACAAAAAATGGATACCTGGGAACATTATTACCTTTCGAACCACAGTTCGTATACGGCTTCTTGGAATCCTGTCGTCTGTGCTAAAGATGAACTCCCTCATCGCAAACCTCAAGACCATCTAGCTTACGTGATCAACACGGACGACAGTCATCTCCCAGGAACCCACTGTGTAGCCGTCTACTTTCCTCAAGAAGGATGTGTGGAATATTTTGATTCGTACGGATTGCCCCCTTTGGAAGACGATATCATTGACTTTATGAGAAGAAATGCTCAGACCACCCGATTCAATAATGTGAAATTACAAGGCACAGATTCCTTGGTGTGTGGACAGTACTGTGTGTATTTTCTGCATCTTCGCAGCCTGGGCTATTCCTTAGAACATTTAGTGACTCATTTTGATCCTCGTTCTTCTTCAAGAAACGATGTGAAAGTAGATCGATGGTTTTGTGAGCATTATGCGTATCTTTTGTCTCAAGCTAGGAAACGTAGTGTCCATCAATGGCCTAATGACTTCCATCAGTGGAAATCACAATTTCATTCACAACGTTGTCAACCCTGTTTAAAGTAGAGTGTGAATTGAAAAAAATGTTTGAGATTTGAAAAAAAATATTTGATGTTATATTGTTGGATTATTGTTAAAAAATGTTAGAGTTGTTTGTTAGTGTTAAGTGATTTTGAATAAAAAAAATGTTGTCTTTTAAAAAAAAATGCCTTTGTCTTTTGTTTGGCTATAAGAATATTGATTCATGCTCTTTGACTTCTTACTATCCCTCTCATGACACTCATTGAACGTTGCGGCTCGAAAAACCGTGTGGGGATGTTTTCCTTCACGTCCGCGCTTTGACTTTAAGAACCGGGGTAGTTTTCAGTCTAACCATCCATTGTCGACTCATCCTCCTACGAAGATGTGCTCCAAACTAGCTAAGCTAAACGAAGCCTACGTGAATTTGCATAGGGTCAGACACAGTCTGATACCGAAGCCTGAAGAGATAGAGAATGTGAGAATGTTAAAAGTCACTGAAGACCTGATAGAAGAGCTCTTCAGAGAAGAAGTGAACAGGGAGAAAGAAGAATGGACAGAGAAGTACAGACTTCAGAGACAGCAGCAACAGCAACAACAACAACAGCAGCAGCAGCAGCAGCAGGAACCTGAACCTGACAGAGGCTTTGTCGATTGTGGTATCGACACCAAAGAGTTCTTCTTCTCTTTCCGAAGAAGCAGACCTATCGTCAGAAAGTCTATCCTCAGAGGACGTCGCATTCTTAGAAACTAAAATGATTGCCATAGCAAACAAAAAAACCCAGCCCTTTTCAGGGCTACCCGATACTCTAGAAAAGAAATAACAATCTACTTGCCAATGTGTGTAGGTAGAGTAGTGTGAATATAAACACTAACTCTTTTTTCTAGTGTGAGGGTATGTGTTTGTGTATAAGATTGTGTGTTTGTAAGTGCTCACGTACGTTGGTGTGGATAGTAGATTAAGATCATGTCTTTTTTTCTTTTTTTTTGCTGTTAGAGGTGTGGGGAGAGTATATTTGGGGTTTGATTACTTTGCGTATGTGGATAGTATATTGAAGTGATTAATGAAAATTTTTTAGAATAGTAATGGGCAGTATAAAAAAGTGAGTGTTTCTTTTAGGTCCGCGCGTTGTTTAGTCATAATCTAGGTAAGATCAATTTTATGTTTTTACGGGTATGTTTTCCATCACGTCCGCGCTTTTACTATAAATTGAAACTTGTTCGGCAGTCTAGCTACCCTTGTTGATTGATCAACACCAGAATAAACACCAGAATTGTGAAACTGCTAGAACTCAAGATGCACCTGGAATATGCCAGGCGCCTGTTAAATGAACTGGCCGCGGAGGCCATTGTCGAAGAGGGAAGGATGAGAGAGGAGGAGGAAAAAAGAAAAAAAGAAGAGGAGGAAAAGGAGAGAAGAAATTTCAGAATCCCAGAGACAGAAAATTGGGATTCTGAAGCCACTTATCCCGCCTCTGCTCTTTCCCCAAAACGAGTGAAAAGAGACTGGGGAAGAAGATGTGTGTGTGGCGCCAGGCCAGGAAGGTGCCAGCATTAGATAGGTGCATCTGGAGTTAAAAACAAACAGCCCTTTTCAGGGCTACCCAAACCTTTAGAAAAGAAATAACAATCGATTTGCCAATGTGTGTATGTAGAGTAGTGTGAATATAAACACTGACTCTTTTTTTTTTTAGTGTGAGGGTATGTGTTTGTGTTTGTGTTTGCGTTTGTGTGTTTGTGTTTGTAAGCGCTCACGTACGTTTGTGTGAATAGTAGATTATGGGTGTGTTTATTGTTTCTTAGCGTATGTGGAGAGTATAGTTTGGGTTTTGTAACCGATCACGTACGATTGTGTGGATAGTAGATTATGGATTTCGTTTTAATGATTTGCGTGTGAAAATAGTAGATTTGGGGTTAGTTTATTGCTGGTTCACGTATGTGGATAGTAGATCATATGAAATGAGAAAAGTAGGGGATGTTTTCCTTCACGTCCGCGCGTTGCTTGGTCATGATCTAGGTAAGATCAATTTTGTTTTAGGGGATGTTTTCCTTCACGTCCGCGCTTTCACTATAAAACTAACAGTGTTTGCCATTGGAGCCCATTCAACGGAATAAGCAAACAAGAAGATGCCAGCAGCTTCAGCTTTGTATAACAACCTTATGGGAAGTTGGTATTGGATGGTGGATGGATTGAATGTAGCAGAAAGGCTTGAACAGGAATGGAGGCATGCAGTGACAAAAGATTTCGTCTCAAGACAAGTAACCAGCCTCCACTTAGCTATCGATATTGTGAAAGAAATTATAGAGGATGAGGAGAAGAGAATCAGAGGTTTAATTAACCCACCGTATGTGAAAGTGGGCAAGTTGAAAGAAGCCATAGTTTATATGACGAGTGTAAGGTGTTTTTTAGAAGACATTGTAGAATGGACAGATTGGTCTTTTGTGAAGTGGGGCTTAGACAAGCTTAAGAAAGCGGAAGAAGTAATGAGGAATGTGCTGACCGACGAGGTCAAGAAGATCAAAGAAAAGTGGTCAAAGGAAAGAAAAGAAGAAGAAAATAGAAAGAAAAAGGAAGAACTAGAGAAACTAAACGCTAACTGGATGAAAATCCAACAGAAATTCCGAGCCATGGGTCACCCGGACTGGATACCGGAAACAGAAAAGAAGAAGAAAGGAATGATGGAAAAAATAAGAGGATGGTGGAAGAAGTTAAGGAGTTAGAAGAAGAAGAAACCCAAAGGCCCTTTTCAGGGCCACTCATAGGTCTCGAAAAGAGATTGACTTTCCATTGCCTACCCTTTTTATTAAATTTTTAATAAAAAAAATCCCATGTTAAATTCCCCTTGTCCCTAGACAAGCCCAAACTCTATTCCCCATGTTCAATTCCCCTTGTCCCTAGACAGACCCAAACTCTATTCCCCATGTTAATTTCCCTTGTCGCTAGACAGACCCACACTATAGTTCCATGTTAAATTCCCCTTGTCGCTAGAGTGACCCAACAATTTTCCCCATGTTAATTTCCCTTGTCGCTAGACAGACCCACGATTTATTCCCATGTTAATTTCCCTTGTCGCTAGAGTGACCCATGGTTTTTCCCCATGTTAAATTTCCATTGTCGCTAGAGTGACCCGGGGGGGTCTGTAATGCTAATTCCCATTGTTGCTAGGGTGACCCCCTTCACTACTTTCAGTATTCCGCAAATACACTAGCATTCTTTTGTCATTTATATATTCGTTTCTGCCATACTCTAGTGCTCATGTTTGCTAGATATATTCTAGCCTCTGTTTTCCTCTCGTACGTTAGCACACATTTTTTGCTAAGAAAACATTACTCGACATTGTTTTACACAATGTTTCCTTCATATCTTCTCTTGTTTCCTTCATATACTCTAACTTTCTTGTTTGTGTCATGGAGTCGAGCGTTCTCGTTTTCTTCAGATACTCTAACATTTGTTTTCCTCATATATTCTAGCGCCCTTATTTCCTTTATATATGTTAGCACTCTTGTTTCCTTCATATACTCTAACACTCATGTTTCATTCATATAATCTAGCACTCTTGTTGTCTTCCAATACTTTAGTACTCTTGGTTTCCTCGTATAATTCAACACTCTTGTTTGCATGGGAACCATAATTCGATTCTTTTACACATTTTTACCTTTACATAATCTTGCGACCCGGCTTCCTTCATGTTCTCTAAAACTCTTGATTTTTTGTCTTCTACCCCAGCACTCTTGTTTTCTTCATATATTCTAGCACTCTTGCTTCCATTATATACTCTTGCAGTCTTTTTCTTTCATATACACCAGCAGGCTTGCTTACTTCGGATGTTCTGGCATTCTTGTTTTCCTCATTTCTTGCACTCTTGCAGACATTTTCACAGACTCTCGTTTCCTTCATATATACTATGAGTTTTGTTTCCTTCATATAAACTTGCACTCTTGTTCCCTTCATATAGTCATGTACTCCTGTTTTCCTCATTTGCTCTAATACACTAATTTTCCTCATTGACTCTAGCATTCATGTGTCTTTCCTTGACTCTTGCACTCTTATTGTGTTCATATATTCTAACACTGTTCTTCCACTATATACTATTGCACTCCGGTTCCATTATATAATCTTGCAATCTTTTTCTTTCATATACTCTATCACGCTTGTTTACTTCATATATTATAACACTCTTGTTTTCTCAGCACTCATGTTTCCTCATATACTCTACTACTCGTTTCCTCGTCTATTCTTGCATTATTGTTTACTTCATATACTCTAGCGTTCTTGTTTTCTTCATATTTTCTATCACTCTTCTCCTTCATATACCCTAGCGTTCTTGTTTTCTTCATATTTTCTATCACTCTTCTCCTTCATATACCCTAGCACTCTTGTTTTATTCATATACTCGAGCCTTCTTGTATAAATCATATGTTCTAGCACTTGTTTTCTTCAATTACTATAACAGTCTTTTTCCTTCATGTACTGTACCACTCTTGTTTCCTTCATGTACTTTAGCGCACTTGTTTCTTTCATAAACTATGGCATTCTCGTTTCTTGCACATATTCTAGAACTCTTGTTTCATTCGTATATTCTGGTGCTCTTTTATCATCATATACTCGAGCATTCTTCTTTTTTCCATATAATACAGCATTCCTGTTTTCTTAATATTTTCTAGCACTCTTTTACCTTCTTATACTCTAACTCTCTTAATTTCTTCATGTACTCTATAACACTTTTTTCCTTCATATACTCAACACTCTTGTTTCATTCTCATATTCTAGCATTCTTCTTTCCTCCATATATTCTACCATTCTTGTTTTCTTCACATTTTTAGCACTTGTTTTCTTTGATATACTCCAGCTCTTTTCTTTTCTTCACGTACTCTAGCGCTCTTGTTTACTTCATATATTCAAGTGTTCTTATTTTCTGCATGTACTCGAGCATTGTTCGTTTCTCCTTATATTCTAACACTCGTTTCCATCATATAATCTAGCACTGTTGTTTTATTCATACGCTCTAGCACTCTTGTTTCCATCATATACTCTAGCACTATTTGTTTTTTCATACGCTCTAACGCTCTTGTTTCCATCATATACTCTAGCACTCTTGTTTCCATCATATACTCTAGCACTTTTGTTTCCATAATATACTAAAGCACTGGTTTCTTCTTATCCTCTAGCATTCTTCCTTGTTCATTTTGTTAGCACAATTCTTTAAATGTTAACCTTTACCACGATACAAACATAATTATGGGTGTTTAATTATTTTATACTCATCCTTAATCATTGACGGTTGTACCTGATATAATAGTTAGAATAAAAGCCAAACAATGGAAGCCATTAGTTACTGTGACTATACCAAGAACGTATCTATATATTAGCAATGATTTGCGTGTGATTTGTGTATAGTCTAATATCATTTTTTCGGGAGTGTATACCTTGAAGATAAAATTGTAACGCGTTGGCAAGCCCAAACATTCGATAAAGCCAGGACGATATATGATCTCCTACTACCGAGATATACTTATGCTCCCTATCTCGTGCGCGAATCGCTGAATACTATCATATGCCGAAATTGAAGGTGTACGCCTCAGCGGGTTCAAATAAAGGGAAAGCAAGTGCATGGGAAGAGGTTAACTGTAATGACTCAGTAAGAAATAAGGTTGGTTGCTTGATTCCATATCACCTAAAGCACATATTTTATATCAATAAAAAGAAGTTTCTTCACGTAGGCGTCTTACCTCCCATATATCAAATGTATACTAGTAAATTAACGGTGTTCATTTCAACTCGTAATTAAAATAACTATATTACGCTAAAATATGCCCTATGCGCCAGTTTAGATATGTTTAGTTTTTAAGCTTCCCCAATTGTGACTATACATAATATCAAATACACCGGTAACTTTGCGGTTTTAAAAATGAGGCAACAAATCAGTTATCTTTCGGGACTTTGAACATAATCCGTATTCAAATACATGAAATTGTTTCGGGTTCTTTGATTTGTTGTGTCGAGCCAGTACAGTACATATGGGTTTGTAGTCTCTGCACGATAGTCCTGCAAATTGTTGGATATTTCATATAGAACAGCAAGGACACGTGATAGACCATTTTTAAGAAATGGATCAGCTGATTATGCTAGTATCTATCACGTAGAATTTTCTTAAAGTGTTGTATTGTTGTTATGTAAATGTGAAGAAAAACGTATTGTTAATCAAATATGTGTGCTACATATATGGCAAGGCTTGATACGCTGACATGGAATAGGTAAAACTAAGGAACTGGATGTTGTTAATTCAGTGTAAAGTCATGCGTTTGGCTGATTGTTTGTCTTGAACTTTAAGTTTAATATGACTAAAATCGTGTCTTTATTTGGTGGGAAGAGTGTCCAGGCACTTATACAATGATTATAACAAGTGCGAACTATAGATGCACGCTTTTCTTCACAATCTGATCCAGGAATATATTCGCGGGTTGGGGGTGGGGTGTGGTGGGGTGAGGATTGGTAGGATGGAAACAAATCGGCAAACTGTCTGTGGGATGCAACCCCTTATAAGGAACCCAAGGAGCAAAGCCCCAGAAGCACTGCACTTTTTTCATTTCACTGTAAAGAAAACTTAATCGAGGAAACATTCCGTTTGTTTCAAGCTCATTTGTAGAGAGAGGGGTTGTTCGTATCGGCTCCCACTTCCTGCCTCCAACGTTCACCTCTCTCCCTCAACGCCCAATTAAGACGAAGCCCCTTGAAAAGAAAGGTCAGCTTCTTACATCGACAGAAAGAAGTGTCGAAAACATTTTGGCAAGTTAAGCGGATAGATAGATAGATAGATAGATAGATAGATAGATAGATAGATAGATAGGCATATGAATGGGTGGGTTCGGTAGGAGTTTTCTTTGTAGGACTTATACAAATCTTTTAACGAATCAACACAAGGAAGTCAACACATCAATTTATTATGCACTTACAGTGTACATATTTTTCATAAAAACATGTTTCTAAGCAGTTTACGATTTTGGGTTAATAAATAGTTTAATACGAGTTCCCCGTAGCAGTTTTTAAAATAAAAATTACAAAAGCATCGTCGCAAAGTAAATGACGTGGTCTCTTTGTAAATGTTTACAAGTATTGATTGGACCGGGCATAATATTTTTAGACTGTTGTATATTTTCCGAATTTTATTTAACAGTTCAGAGGCAATATGGTTCCAGTCCATATTACTGGTACTTGTTTTTATTCACTTATCTAGAATTTGCACCATTTTAATAATATTAAAACATAATTTAGATATCATTATTTCTTAACGTAACATTGATTCCGACAAAATATCAAACAATCATTTGCCTACAATATGTGATATATGTGGATGATTTATGTACACATTTACATATAAATCTTTATCTTATCATGGCCAGATAGACATAATATATCCTCGATACACATCTTTTCTTTTTCTACTTTTTAAGGTGTACTGTTCACACCATATTTAATACGTAATATTAATGCAGTATATTAGTCATTCTGAATAATAAGGTACTTCCAAGTCTCTGCAACAGATGTATGACTTAATGACTGAATATTTTATAGAGGATATAGCATTTGGTAAAAATTAGTATAATACAGAGATCCCTAGATATCACTATTTACCGTATAGTACAATTGTGTTACTAGTTTTAATGTACTGTTCGATCTGAAAAAATAATAAAATTTATCTGGCCAAAAATATGGAAAGGAAATAGTACAAATTGCTCTCTCTCTCTCTCTCTCTCTCTCTCTCTCTCTCTCTCTCTCTCTCGTAATAAGATAAACATTATTAGCAAATAATATTCTTTGAATTAGAACATACTTTATATTAAAAATATCTTCGCTAAAAGGCATTACTGTAACTCAAACAATTTAAACCTAGATATTTTACCTTAACAAAATTACGGTAAAACCCCTAAACTTCAGAAAACTGACAAATAGTACTTGCTTTCGAAAGCCACCACATTGGCATCACCACAACTGGCGAACATCGAACCGGATAAAACTGCAATCTTGATGCTTTTATAGGTCAGCTGCTTGGAATAATATGTATTGTGTGTGTACGTTACTCGCATTCAATGCTAATTGTATAATAAATACATGTAATAACGAATAAATGAATACATAAATTGATCCTAACGGCATGAGTAATGAATTGTTATTGCAAAACCAATTCATCATCTTTATTTAACGATCAACGCTTCGGCTGATTTCGATGTTTTCAAGCATTCCTACAGCTATGGTAACATTGTTATGACTCTAGCAACGGATAATCCGAGCTTTACTTGAAAGATAATTGAGATTTGGTCTTTACTAATCATTGCTCGAAGGTGCTAAGGTTTCATTGGTGTGGCAAAATTGTGTTAACTTTATTGGGTGAATGTGAAAGATATTACGAGAACTATTGTAATAAAGCTATGGTATGCGTTATAGGTATTTACATTTCCGTTTATAGCTTTGTTAGATTTTACTGATTATCTCTTGATTAAATGAAGTCGGTGTTGAAAAGATAACCGGAGTAATTAGCAAATTTGTAGAAGCAGACATCATAATATACAGTAGTCGCGAGACTTTTTGGCAGCATAGATTAGTTTCTTAAAATTGATCATCTCTAATTTCTGAATATAGGGAAATATCTGTGAATTTTGAGGCATATGAATTTAGTAATTTGAGTTAGGAATAATTCTTTGTATTGGATGTTTGATTTGTGTGAAGTACTAATATTCAGCTCTGAAAAGCTTACTTAGGAATCATGCGAATGTGAGACAAGACAAAACATGCAATTGTTAAATAAGATTTTCGTGATGTGTGATAATTAGGTGATTAGCTAAAAAATTACTTTAGCATTTTAGAGTTTAGGAAACATTAAGTTGACAAGGAATTTGCCTTGAGGCTCTTAGAAATAAGGAAAACTAGGACTATCAAAACCATGGTTACGCAAGTGCCTGATTAGCTCGGTACGAGACCCATTGCGAGCAGCAATATCTTCTAAACTTTAATTCATTCATAAATATCACTAGGCAATAATAAAGCATGAATGAATTACACGTTGTATCGCATACCCATATTAATAATACATTACGATGATAGTATCGTCACTCACTCCATTTCTTCAAGTATTATACATTTTCTTCTAGCCTTATACAAATACTATTATTTACGAATAGAGCTGCAATGTGTCATATAAAGGCGATTAGTTTGCTCTCTTCTTACATCGGAGAATATTTCCGAAAATTCATGCATATAAATGTTTTATGTTACCATAATTAGCACAATATATGCAATGAGCTTTATCTCTAAGACATTGCATCAGTGTCACACGATCATTCAACCGCTTTAAAAATGATTGACTTAAACATGAAATGTGCATTAAGCAGACACTATTATCAACTTATGAATCAGACTGAATTTCATTTGACACTAAATAGTTAGGCGAAATGTTTGTCTCGTTAAGCCCAATTTGATGACCAAGTATATAGAAACACGACCAAAATAATATTCTGAGTTGTAATGCCCTACACGTAGGATTACATCAGAAATACCTATCTACATTTTCAAGCTAATAAACTTCTTTATAAATTAATGCACTCAGCATGCAATTAAAATGTGCAGGCGGTTATGACACTAACAGTAATCCTGTTAACAAATGTAAGAAATTGAAACGATTAAGGATACAGCTAAACCAACATTTTGTTTGGCCCAGCAAACTGTCGTACATTTTAAAAGGTTTGCTATCTTCAAGATACGGATGGGATTAGAAACTGTACATAAAAATGTTTAATTTCCTGTTTCCTTTCGAAAATATGTATGTGGAAAATGTTTCCGATTGCTGCCATTGTCACCATGTAGGCATGTTAACTGTATATGTTAGACCGTGCATGAACGCAACAGCACGGGATATTAACAAGATCATCGTTTGAAAGAAAGTACTTGCAACAAACTATGTTGTTTATTCACATATTAGAGGGAATTTGAATGCAGTGCATTTTACGTAACAAGTCTGTTTCTTTATGTCGAGGTGTACCGTTTTACTACAGGTACTAAAACTATTCTCAGTTGAAATCCATCTAGAATGTGCTATTCGTTCTTAAAGAGCATTCAAAATATAAAGGGAATGAACGTATCTTTAAATAAAAGCACTGAAAAAAATAGAATAAATTCATCTATCTTGAAAACAAGTATTAAATAAGAAATATTATGAATGCCCTACAACTCTTGTAGCACAATGGATAAGATTATCCTGGTATCTTGATCCTTAAATAACATTAGATTTTCTAGTATGCTGGTACTGGGAAGCGTGACAATATGACCACTCTAATCTTATATCAAATATTCCTTAAAATTGTTTTTAAATAGGTGTCTTGTAAATCCAGGCTACACTGAACATTGTACATTAAAAGCCAATGTGTACTTACAATACTTTATATTTATTCATCCTCATCAAAAGCATCTAATATACGCGATGGTTCTCTTTTAACTTCCACAATCTAAGCCATGAATGTGAAGAGAGAAAAAATGCCTAAAATATTTCCCACAATGCACTTTGTATGAGGTATATTATTCAGTAACAACAGGATGCTTTGTATTTGCTGGCTGAAATTAAGTGCAGACATCAATACTCCAAACTTTACATAGTATGTGAACAGTACGGAAATCATCCGAATGTATCAGCTGCTGAAGCAATCCTTTTAACGATAATATTTTATACGGTAAAAAAAGCAGGTTAGTTAGTTGTAAATGCGGTAGTTGAACGTCGGACAAAAAGAATGTAATCCCATTATAAAATAAACATTATAGTGTTATCAAAAGCAATGACTTAATGAAGTATCATTAATGAGCCAATTTATTTGTCAGTCGTGCAGATAAATTTCTAAATGTGATGAAATATGTATAATACAGTAACAAGGGTTCTGTTTTGATTAAGGCTTATCAGAGATACTCATGCCGTAATATACGCCTTAAAGGAAAACCATTTAAATAGTATATTATAATTACATTACAATTACGATGAAACTGGTAAATGCCCTTCTAATTTTTATTTTACCCTCTTCCTGTGCGCAAAGGAAAACAATTCTAAATGTGACTTGCGCCACTGTAAATAAACACTACAAGTGCTAATTTGTTTTATTCAAGCATTTAAACTTACTGCCGATAATAACTGCCTTCATCTTAGGTTACAATATGGTTGAAATACTTGTACCAGCACATCTTGCTCAGATCGATTTCTGTATCGTCATACTATCAAAAACATTGCCAATCGATTTATGTTATCGTTTCTACTTTCAAGTACCACTAAAGCTATTACAACCACCGTAACAAATACCATAAGTACTCTCATCATATCCATGATTACTATTATCATCAGCAGGAGAGGCAACATACATGTAATCATCACGATAATTATATAATTACGGGACTTTTTCAAGTCTCATTTTGTATATCCTTAGCTACAGACGTTCCATTTCCCTGGGTTGTCCTCCACCAAATATACTGGCCGCCATGTATAGCCTATCATTCCTGGAAAATAGCGTTGAAACCATAACATCATCTGGACGCTCTAGAATGTACGTAAAACTCGAGGTTATGGTGGATCTATATATTTTTTAAATTTTATCTATCTCATTAATCTGTGGCACGCTTTTGATGCAATCAAGACTTTGGTTTTTGCTGAATTCGCTACAGACAGGTAATTCAAAACAGAGAACACGAAATATTTCAGGTAACATTTTACGTCTGATTTTAGCGGGAGACTAAAATGTTGCCGAATATATCTTAACGGGTTAAACGTAAGATGAAGCGCAGTAGCGATTCTCCATGTTTTATTGTATGAAACAGCCAGTAACCGAGGCTGTCATAGCCTTTCAACAAATCAGATAAGAACGGCCCGCTGAGAAGTTATAAATGTCTAATATGGTCTCAAGGTGTGAAGAAGCCTTGTTTTAGCAACTGATTAAAATGTTTTCTCTTGAAGAGATTGCCAATAAGGGTAAGATGGGGGCTATTTTAAGGTTCATGTCCTCCAATATAAATCAAAACACCGCTGCTAATCTTAACTTAACTAGATCCTATTGCCAAATGAATGCCAGACTAAAATTAGTTAAAAAAGTTCATAGAGATCACACTGATTTTGTCTGCTGCTCTTATTTAATATTTAAATATCATGGGGTGAGTGCGATTAGCAAGCGCAGTAAGGGTTGGGTTCATTTATATCAATACCTTGGAGTCATAGGTGAGACTTAGATTTATTGCTTCTAATTGAAAACAGCGCAAAATATTAGTCTGATTTGTAACAAGAAAGTTAGAAAGTATTTATTAACCCGTATAGTCATAAAGTTATTCACCGTACAAAAACGTGATCTTATCTTTATTATGGAGGAACCGTATTATACATGTAAAACTTATGCGTTATTCTTGCGGACCCTTGCTGTCTTTTTTAAAAGAAAGAATAGCGGTTTGAAGAATGGATAAGGGCAGTACACTCACAATTCTGAATACAAAGTAATTTTAAGGTGATCAAGATTAATTTCATTTATTGACGCGTAATAACGAAATATGTTGATTACTTGCAATTTGAATAAAAGTCCATATTTGTGTCACGGGAACAACGTTGCTGTGAATGTTAAATTCAGATAAATTTCAATGTCTTGGAAATATTTCACTAAATCATTTCGAATAACGACTTAACTTGCTTTTAAATAAGGTACCAGCAATTATCAGAAGGAGTTTGCACACATTCGTTCATTCTTGGCAAATTCTCTCTTTTTTCTCTGCCTGTCTGTCTTTCTCTCTCTCTCTCTCTAATATTCTAATTGCAATTAGCTCAAGCAAATTGTCATACCTATAGTTCCAGATAAAACCAGGAAAGCTGTGGTGTCCTTAAGGGTTGGGTTTGGTGCAGTATTGTTTCAAATGTATATTTTCATTGTGTTATTTCTTGCCATACCAACTGGAATGCAACTAATTTTGGCGACTTGTCACCTGAATGTTAAATTCGACAGATCTTAACATGTTGAACTATGAGTTCTCAACTTATGCTTATTCATTTCATGAAGAAAAGACAGAGCGTGTTTTTTAATGTCTGCACTAAACTAAGACACTTTTACGCATACAGACTGGAACCAGTCCAAAGCTAGACTGCCTTCGATTTCAGGTTCTCTTCCTATTAGCTTGGACATTTATCCTCGTCCGCTGATGACTCGTGTGATTCACTCGGTGTGCCTTACAAAATTGCTAATACGTTTGCACGTTGCAAAGAAGCGAATGTATTTTGTGAAAACTATCTACTTTTGGTGTATATGTGGTCTCTATTCTTGGATTTACATGCCAGCGTGACAAACTCCAAAGATAATTGGCTTCATTGTCCTATTGTACAGAGATTTTCTTGCATACGGTGCCCCTGGGATATACAGACGGATCTATAATTTGATACGTGGATATTCATGGTTTATCTTACTCCAGAATACGAATTAATAATTGCACATGTTTTTACAAAGCCTCTTTTGAAAGCATCTGGACTGATTCAAATGTATCACGTGACCCATGAAACCAGACGTTATTAGTTCATAAAGCTTGAAAAAGAATTACTTATGCCGTAATGCGCACTGTATGTTTGTTTGACAATACTTGTAAAGTATTGTCAGGATGTACATGTAATAATGTTATTTATTACTGAGATTTGTTATTATTTTTTATCGATATTTGTAATTACAGAAATGAACTTTATATCATGACATGGTTCATGAGGCCATGAAGATTTGCAATCGATTCCACAATGTGCATATACCATAAATTCTCTTGCAGTTCATGAGGTGTGTCGCTAGGTCAGTTAATGTAGTACGTACCCGATTTTAAAGTTTCATTACTTCATCAATCATGTAAAATATACGAAGTTCCATTCTTAACACTTACCACAATTCAAAGTCTCGATTAATAATAATTATTGTAAAACTCGTCTTTAGATAATGCGAAAGATTAATGGAACGAAATGAGGAGACACTCTTCATTATACAGTTTATTAAATAAAATTAAATCGAATATTGTTCATGTAAATAACGCTTTTTGGAATGCAGATAATCTGCAATGGGGAAAGTTTTGTTTATAATTACAAATATCACAATAAGTTTTTGGGAGCCATCAAGCGTTTCTACTCTGGACGAAATTAAAAAAAGACTTTAAATTTCCGTCTATATTAACATATGTAATTTTCATTATAACAGAAGGTGGATAACATTACATTTGAATGGGTAAAATGAGTACAATAAATAAGACTATTGTCCATTACCAGTGATACCTGTGTCACTTTTATGTTTGATATGGAAAAACATAATCAAAGTTTCGTATATTGATTTATAAATAGCATCCAATTTTAAAAAGTCAAAAGCGAATTGATGATATATCTCATCTAGATATGTATGTAAGTACGTAAACATAAAAAGTCAAATGTAACAATCATTAGGACAATACATGTTTCGAAATTTTTAATTAAATTTGAAATTCAGCTATATTTCCAGTGTATATGATATGCAGATTTCATTACATTAAATGTATCAATCGTTGATAAAGTAAAAAAAAGTCACGAATGGATATGAGGTGGCAAGCTATCTTTTTAGTTTTAGTTTTCGTTTTAGTTCCTTACGTTTCTTTATATATATATGTGTGTGTGTATATATATATATATGTATATGTATGTATGTATATGTATATATGTGTTTATATGTATATGTATGCATACGTGTATGTGTGTATATATGTATATGTGTGTATATGTATATATATGTATGTGTATGTATATATATATGTGTGTATGTATGTATTAATGTATATATCTATATATATATATATATATATATATATATATATATATATATATATATATATATATATATATATATATATATATATATATATATATATATATGCATGTGTGTATATGTGTGCATGTATACATATGTATGTATGCATGTATGTATGCATATGTATATGTATATATATGTATATATAGAGTGTACTGTAAGTCCATCAATGTCAAGCTATGTTCCTATCTTTTTCTATTAACAAAAAATTACCTGAATGATATCTCTTCAGAAGAGGAAATAAAGAAAATTCAGTCAGTCAGTGAGTCATACATATATGCATACATACATACATACATACATACATACATACATACATACATACATACATACATGCATGCATGCATGCATGCATGCATGCATGCATGCATACATACATACATACATACATACATACATACATACATACATACATACATACATACATATAATATATATTTTAAGGGTGCAAATATCTGGCGATCTATAAGGAGCATATTAATTCGGGCAAAAGAACAATTAATTAGATTTATGGGGACAAGTGCGTGTTAAATCGCTATACTGCAATGATTTTCAACGTATATGTCGTACAATGAAGTGATTCTTAATTAAACCTTCGTTTATTTAACCGTCAAACAGACTGGAACGAAAAAATTAGCTTCGATCTTTGTAATTAACATGTCAGAGTTAAAATTGTCCAGAATCAGTTTTTTGAAAATCTAGAAGTCAGGCCGACTGCAATTTTGGTGCATTGCTATAAAAGGCGGTATATATATATATACACCGGATGTCTCTAAAGTTGACGACACACTTTTGGCACTAGAAGCATGAAAAGCGCGAAAGCACAAGGGGAAATAGCTCCACTGACGTATCCACGTACCTACTTATCCAAGTATATACGTACTTACATATGCACCTTCCCAAACAAAGTTAAAGGGCCGAAATAGGCGAGACAATAGAGAGTTTGGAGAAGACAAAAAACGTAAGGACCAAGTAAAACAGCCGCTGTGAAGTTAGAGTGAACCAGAAATAAGCAGGTTATGAAGATGTACAAGACAATGACTTCGATTGTTCACACGATTTTATGATGAAACAAGTATATCTTTTAAAACAAATCGGCTATTTATATAAGTATATTTGTGTTTGAAATTCAGTGAATGATTTATTTAAAAAAATAAGTGTATCTTACGTATGTAACGTATTATCACAGTTGTGTATGTAATTAATTGGCAAAATAGTTTCTTTTAGGTTAAAATGACTATTTTGCCTCCATTTCAAGGTCTAATATGGTAGTAAATGATAAGAACAATGCAATGAAAACTTCACGTTTTAAGCAGTTGTCCGTCCCAACAATGAGTCCTTCAAGACAGGTTAAGTGTTATTGCCTCATTATATTAATTTATATGTTTGTCACAACCCAGATCAGAGATTGAAATGTGTTGTATAACCTGTTTTCACTTGAAGGCAGCTGTAATTTTCGCATCAAACCTTATTTCCAAGTTATATCTTCTTTCCCTTCTTACCGTTATTAATCTCACACTGCTGCCCGAAGGAAAAACACGAAGTTCCCCAATTGAATATACTGTAAGCATCTAATTCAAGAGCTGAACGAAACCTAGACTAATAAACAAAGCAGTTATGTTTTCCTGGTAATTAAATATACAGGGTCAATGTAATTTGAGCGCAAATTACATAACACTTCAAAAATTTAATGGAGAACATGTAAGCCCAAGCTTTTCCTCCTTAATTGGTACACGAACGTAAGTGGGTAACACATATTGATACGACTGGTAAGATCTTTTACAAACAGGATAATGATAATAATTTTGTCTACCGTAATCTTGTTGCGAACATTGTCTCAATTTTAATTGCCAAACCCTGTTTTTGTTTCCTGCTCTGCCTGCTGAACTTGATCAATAATGTTACCCAGGGCTAACGTTTCTCCATAGAAGATGAAAAACCGCTTGAATCCGTTACAGAGTGAAACATATTTGCTCAGTGTGAGCTTAGAAAAACACAAACCAAGCAACAACTTTTATCTTTCTGTACAAAATAAATTCTCAGACTCCCCTGGCATTATTTAATGCTTGGATCCAACACATACCTATCACGTCGTGCATGTAATGAGAGAAAACAAGAAGAAGCTGTGTTAGTTGGTTTTAATCCTGTTCCAAAGTTTATAGACAATATACCACTCATCAGTTAAAATATATGTAATACAGGTCTTTCGTCTCACAGTCAGATTTTAAAGCATGCGTTACCCCCTGCCACTAACATATTACATACTCCCAAACAACAGAAATATAACTCAAAGACAGCTAGCTCTTGTTTTCTTTGAATGTGATGAAATAAGTACAAAATAAAACATTGTTCCCCAAATACACTTGCATTAGTTCAGTGGAATCATATTTAATTTAGCACAAGACATCATTGATATGATGTTTAATAAGCTTACAGTGGCTGACATTTCATTAATAAAAACAAAAATTACATGTGTGTTAATTACATTTGGAGTCTACGTGGTTGTATATAAATAACGGAAGTTGTGAAACACGAGTGTCCTATAAACAAGTACGATTCACTTTAAGATTTCATGATGAACTTTGTACCACGCACTGTAGTCAAATAAATAATGATCAGCTCTTAAATTAAAATGGCATAATTCCCATTTGGTATCAATTGAAACGTTACTACTGAAAAACACCATCATTCACTGAATGCAAAACAAACACAGCACACGTTCGTAGACCGTACTGATGTAACAAATTACTTACGAATGAAATATACAAATACTGTTGAAATCCTAATGATAATATATGTCGACAATGACGTGATGCACTGTAAAACTTTGGTGAGGGCGTAGTTGGTACAGATTCATTAACGAAACTTATGTCGCACTAATTTTTCACATTTATGCAAGTCTGTGTTTGTACTCACACACGCATACACACACAAACACACATTCTTGTAAAACCTACAAAACTGGGACATATGATTTTTACCATCAACACAGGCACATTTTTACTTTACAAATAATGAGCGATAAAGATCTATTTTACTATGTATTTGATACATGCATGTCATTTATAATTGATTTGTGGTTGATTTCCAAGAAACACTGTATGATAATCGTTACCATCAGAACGAGGAAATACACATAAGTATGTATTTTGATCCTAAATAGAAATCACTTCAATCTAAATATCGCAGTAATCTCACCTGCTAAACATAGCTCATATCCATGTTAATAAACTAAATTAAAATTATCATGTTGTATCTTTGTATAATGTTTGTTGTATATTTACGTAAAAATGGTGTCCAGGAGTTTGAAGAAGTTAAATTGTCAGAGTTGTGTGAAAATACAGAGAATGTTTCCCTTTTTCTAAAACGAAATAAGATCTGAATGCCAACCTCCAGTTAAAATAATTTTATTGGCAAGACTACGGTTTATAGTTTAAAATGTATCACACAATAACACATACTTAACTTTGGTGTACTTATTTTGTATGATGACATGGTTTAGGTTTAATGAGCACAGGTCAGAGTTGCAAAAGTGTCCCAGTCTTCAAATAGTCCTTATTAAAGTATAATTGTGTGGATTGATTGTGTGACGCCATGTGCAGTACTCATGATATTGACTGGTAAATCGTACAATTGAATAACCGAGAAGGGACTGTCCCGTTATCTTGGGACGCCTTTTATTATTAATATGATGGTAAATATGATGCAGAGTTACAGGCGAAATGAGGCTAAAATCATGATTTGACTGACTTAAGATAGCGAAGGACAAATAGTTCCCGGTATTTGGTGTTTGAGCTGTGATTTGTATTTTATGGTAGTTACGTACCGGCGCTAGGTTACGGAAACGTATTAAGGAGAAACAATGTATTTGCGAGGTAGGCAGGACATTATGAAGTTGTGATGTAAATGTGTACTTGTGATATTGGTTGGCATGCATTAATTATAAGAAAATTATTACAGTTTTTTTTTTCATTCGTTCACTAAAGAGACCTTTTGCATGTAACAATATTAATGTTCTGCCTTTCGCTTAGTGAGATCAGTGGTGAATTTAATGTTGCGTATTTGTGGTCATTGATTGATTAGAAAAAAATTGACGACTGTTATCATTAGGTCAATATAAATAGGCGAAAACAACGAACTTACGGCCTGAAAAAATGAAGCTAGCAAGAAAGCAGAATGACAGACTGAATTAATGAAGCCTAGAGGCTTAGAGGCAGAGAGAGAGAGAGAGAGAGAGAGAGAGAGAGAGAGAGAGAGAGAGAGAGGGCGATAGACTATTAGAAGGTACTGCCTATACGAGAAAAGAATGTTAAATATTTGATAATTTACCTCTGAGTCAACAAAATGTATCTGATTGTTTTCTTTCACATTGCTTATACTTCAGTCAGCATGCACATTTATGATGCATCGAGAAACACTAAATCTGAGTAAACAAAATTGTATTTTCAACGTCGTGACTGGTGCCCTGTACAAGTACTTACAAAAGTTAATTTTATTTCCTATTGGCTCAAGCTTAACTTGTCGGATTTATGTCTAATGCGCTTAACTGGAGGAAAGAAATGGTATTATGGTTTGGTTACCATGTGGACTGTTTGTTTGACTACTTTTGAATGAACTAAAATCAATGTTAATATTTTCCAATGTATTCTTATCCAAATGTGCATGGCTCACAGTTAAATAGAAGATACAATATATATGCACAGACGAATTGCTAGAATATCTTGTCCGTCGTAAATACCGCGCATACTATGTGCATGAAACCATTTATTCAATCTTCTTGCTTCCCGATCTAATTTGGCGAAATGTGTTATTAACGTTGGACTACCCATTCAAAAACATGTATATTGATATTGCTCTCTGTGTTAAAATAGAAAATATGTTTATTTGTCCATGTTTATATAAATAATTTAAATCATGTTAGCTCTTCTCGATGCCATCATCGGTCAGTAATTCGGAAGCAAAGTGCGCAAGCCAACAGCACAACAGTGTTACTTTTTACCGCGTAAACGGGGACGCAGTTTTCTGATTGATACACACGACGTTTTGAGGAGAGTTGGACGTGTGAATTGGTGTGTATGTGTGATGTGAAAAAATACCAACACAACGAAGACATGCTCAGATACGCTTAGTTTAAGGTTTGTATCATTAAATAAGGCCTTGGTATTAAATAAAGCATTGATATTAAATAAGGTCTTGGCATTCCATTTAAGCCGACATAACACAACGGAGACGTCCCCTTTTTCGATGTGTGATCCCGGTCGGTTGGTGTCTATTCATAATGATGTCCCCGTTTCGAGTCTTTTACAAACGCACGCACGCGCACGCACGCACACACACACACACACACACAAACGCACACACACGTTCTTTTTTGCTTTGAGGCGGAAGTTGCCTTGACCTCTTTTATTATTCTAGACGTAAAAACTAACAAGCCAATCTACTATAATGCTTGAACTAATTAATCACCTTGATAATACACAGGAGAGAAATTTAGGGATTATTTTTTTTATTTCTTATGAACTGTCATGCAACCTTTATTTAAAAACCAGTATGTGAGTATTTAACTACATATATTTTCTTTGATCTAACTATCGTTTTAATTGTGATAGACCTTTATGATCGCTTTTAAGGAAAGTACAGGCAAATAACTATTTTTGCTTTTCAATTCTCTAATGGGCTTATTGTCAGTTTTGAACAGAATTGGAAACACTACCCACAAAACATATGGTCAAAATACAATTAACGATAGCTGCAAGTACATGCAATTATAACAAACACGTACAGAATGATCGCCCTCGAGAGCTTTGTGATTTTGCAGTTCGATAATTTAAGCATATATCTCACTACCAATGTTCTAGCGATTTCATAAATGGACAGTTGGTGGCCCAGTGATCATTCGAAAAAGTCAGCTTGCCCATTCAATGCTAACCATGTGCCATCATAACTCGGCCCACTCGTTTCTTTTGGTTGGTTGACAACAGCATATCACTTTTTCTTTAGTTGTTATTCCTTCCTACCCGTATTTACTGTAGCTTTCATTTGCCTGTTGAAATCTACCTGTTTTGTTTTATTATGCTGGTGGATCTCTGTCTCTGTCTCTCTCTGTCTCTCTCTCTCTCTCTCACTGGATGTAACAGGATGAAGATACGTGCTTCAATGATTTAAACTATGAGCAAATGGTGATTTCGTTTTATGCAGTGTTTGATAGTTTTATTTCAGTATTACAGTTTTAATATCATGATATTGGGCATGCTAGAGTAGATAAATAATGGGGATTTTGACTCTTGATGCAAAAGTTAGTCCTGTGTTATTTCCTTTTTGAGAATATTTTAAAACCTTTTTAACCAGTATTTCAATATTTGCAACCCCGGAAAGACGTTGATGTCATATATGGTTCACATAAAATATAACAAGGAAAGGGTATACATATGGGCACGTCAACTAAGGAGTGTTTTATTATCTGCTGTCAATGATGTAAGAAACCAGTTCATTAAAACTGTATATTTTTTCTCATCGTTACGTTTTCTATCATGAATGAATACAATACTGAACAGAATTAGCTACAATTGCAAAACTTATTTTCAAACGTCAACTATCATAGGCTGATATATGTGCTACAAATTTCGTTTCAGCTTGCAAGAAAGTAATATATGACTACTTTTGCACCTACCGCATATACCTGCTTATAAATGGAGTAAACTGGAAACTACAAAGACCCAGATCTGTCTTAGCATAATGGGTCTATTTTAGTCGTTCAACTAATTACTCCTAACACACTGGACAGACCTACATCTGCCTGCACATTATGCCATGGAAGATATGGGTCTGTGCAGCTCGCTGTTGGAATCGAATTATAAGCAAGTATATAACGGTACCCATATTTCGAGTTGCCGCATGCAGGTATATGTACATTGTACCCTGAATATACGTCTGTTTTATATTATTGTTCTGCAGGTTTGTCTTTGTTTCATTACGGGCAAAATGAACAATAAAGTCGATTTTATTCGATTCTTCTCTAAGCCAATTTTATATTGTGCAACATTACATTTATTTAATAGCACTACTTGAAAATATAAAAATATAGTCACTATCATCAGACTCTAGTATCACCACTTGATATAATAAATTAGGGCATGTTATGAGATAATGCAAATGCATACACTCAACTGCAAATAATGCAAATGGATACACCTAGCGTCATATAATGAAAATGCCTACACTTACCATCATATAATGCAAATGCATAAATTTAACGTAGTATAAAGCAAATGCGTACACTTAACGTCATATAATGCAAATGCCTATACTTAACGTCCCACAACGCCAATGCTAAACGCTAAAGATACCCACAAGTACTTTAAAGCAATTTTCTTGTACTATTTTAGGTATTACGAAATAGTATTGGTGATTGCGTTGTGTGATGAATGTAATCTTACAGGTATTTGGATTGGAATTTAACGTTATGAAACTTGTCAGTTACTAAAATCCTCAGATGGAAGAGTCTTGCAAAATTAACGTATTTTTGTCTTCTTTATTGTTCCAGAGTTCTCAAGTAAAATCCCTTCTATCTGTCATTGTCGATCTTAATATTCAGGGTTGGTTTCAAAATGCTTTAGATCCATCAAATTATAATTTGCCCACAACTTCGCCTCAAAGACTTCATTTAAAAGCCCTACTGATTGGTTATATTTAAGATTCATATTCATTTAGGGTTCCTGATTCGGTACTAAGGCTTTAAATAATTACTTTTACGTTTGAAATTTGCAAAGCATAAATGTCTTGCAAGTTGCAATAATCATTAATGGAGAAGGACAAGGTTTGGTGGATTTATAAGAGTCACATGCAGTCATGACCAAATCCAAGATAACTGACTTTAATTTCATGTTACTCTCAACACGTATCAGTCTGGAGACCGGATGTGAAAAGATAGACCATGATTATGTTTTGCCTCTGAGCACAATGAATATAACCTCGATCCAGTTGAATAATGTTCAAACAAACATTTGCTTACCGAAATCATTTCCATCACAGTAGTGGAACTGGAGGGAATGACTGATATGAAATACTACATTGGACCTTTCATTTTTTTTCATAGTTCTATGAAAATTCGAATGATAGTATTTTATTTTCCATAATTGTTGAGAAGAAGCAAAGTAAGAGAGTCGCTATGTCCCTGCCGATAAACTTGTAGTAATCCTAATGGTGACATCGGAATTGTTTTTTTTTTTTGTTTTTTTGGTCTGAACAAAATTAGCCATTTTTAAAGAGACAGAAGATACCCGGATATTCTGCTGAACTAAAAGCATTTCGTTTTGCAGAATGTGAATCATGTAAAAAAAAATAATCTAATTTTAAAATCAAAATGAGGCAAACACGAGCAAACAATTGCATGTAGGTCTCAGCATGTAGCTGAAGAAATTCAGGTGACCAGAGTACGATGACTTATTTCATTCCTGACCAAAACTCAAAACTATTAAAGTACTTATATATATATATATATATATATATATATATATATATATATATATATATATATATATATATATATATATATATCACTTTCCGATGTGTCTGGTGTATATTTATAATTCTCTAAAATTAATTATACATACCTTGATTTCTTTCATAGGAATCCAGAATGACTGTGTAGATACATGAGTATTAATTACTAGTTCGTCATGCGAGTGTGTCTGCTACACACCAGTGCATATAGCACTGATTGAGTAATATATTTTGGTGATGTGTGCTCAGTCTTGATGGAGTATTGGCTAGTGTGTGCAGGCAAGGCGATGGGTGCCGTTTACCGACGGACCTGGGTTAGAATCTCCGTCGAGTTTGAATTAAACATTCTCTAACATATATGATAATATTATTTGTATTAAAATATTAATTCTGGCTACTATTATCAAACATTCCTTTATAGGAATCCAAGGATAACACTTTCTGTTCTGTCTGGTGCATATTTATAATTCTCTCTCTCTCTCTCTCTCTCTCTCTCTCTCTCTCTCTCTCTCTCTATATATATATATATATATATATATATATATATATATACCTCATTTGAAGTTTTAAAAATTCTCAGCTTCTAATTAGTCATTAATGCTTTGTTTTTCCAATCAGCATTGAGAAACACATTAGAGTAGATAGTATTGTTTCCAACTGGATTGTTTATGGTGTCGATTTCACTTTCAAAAATGGACATATCAAATACATTTTTTAAATAGTTCCGAAAATAAAACTTTACAGACAAATAAATAAAATAAAGTGGAACTTGAGATTATACCTAATGAATTAAATTAGCTCACTATGATTTGCAGCACGGAGACGTGGATGAGAAAATGAGACAAATAACCCGGTAGTCTTTGTATTAATTAGTCTGTCATTGCATTAAAAGGCAGTATCTCGCAACATCGTATAAACCGATAGAGACTGAAATTTTAAATCCAATTAAAAACGATTTGAAAGATATATGTATATTTTTGTAATTATTTATGATTTATTTTTTATTGGAGGATTGGGAATTATCAGTTGAGATATGTGCGTTAATAAAGGGGTGAAGGCGGGTGAGAGAGAAAAAGTTACTTTTCTTTAAAGGCTACCAGAATATAGGTTGATTGTCATTAATGATACACATTTGTTGCTTTTGCAAAACAAGAGGTAATTTCGGTAACAATTGTTTGAATCTAAATATAAGAAAAACACGTTTATAATGGTAACGTATTGGGATGTTGTTGTTAACTTCTATGGATAGTTTAGGTTCAGTTCTGCCTTTGTCTCACAACCACACTATACGCACATAAGTACCTACCTTTGACATGCAAGTGTGTATCATTCGATACCATCTGTCATTGCAAATGGCGGAGTTTTTATATGCATGTGTACGCTTCTTATATGGTATGCATGAACGTGTTTAAAAGTTACACGGTCTGTTAAATCACATAAATCGAAGAGATAACATATTCACGGGATAGCACGAGACCGTTTATGTGTCTCAAATACATGCCAGTTAAATTAGATGGAAAACTCCCTCTCTCTCCACACACATACATTAAATTCTAGACAACGAAACTAAAGGATTATTGGCAATGCGCAGTTCAGTACAGGTGAGTGGAGAATGGCTCTCTAATTGCAAATAATGATGATATTAGTGAGTTACCTTTTCTTTTTGCTAGACATCAAGGAACGTTCAGCAGCGAATGTCTGAAATTTTAACTTTAATTTGTTTCAAATCTTCCCTTTATGTTTACAAACTTTGATGCAGTGTACAGCAATATGGAGTTTACGAGGTGAAAATGAAATGCCCCTTATAGTTATTAAATAATCCACTTAGTGGCAAAGAGAAATGGATTTTGCATAAAATATGGAAATTGAACATGAGTTGTTTTTCTGCACATAATATTTGTCAGTAAAAATGAATTCAAGTCACTCCTGAACAACATTGGCATTAGTTGCTAAACAAACTATACTGCCCTCGGTTCAAAGTAATGAAGGATAGAAACCAGGCCCAATGCCAGCCCAGGTATAGGGAAGGTAGTACAACCGGCCAAACTTTATTGGGATAATTTAAACTCTATCATATGATGAACAAAACATAGATTAACCCTGACCAAATTTGTATCTTTATTCTTCTTGGAGACAAACAAACTTATAACACCTTATGGGTGGACAGGGATACACAAAGAATAAAACATCATTGGAAAACCAGGGTGTCGCTTCTAAGTCTTAACCAATTAAATGTGTTGGGATGAGACTAAGAGGTGTCAACATAGAAGGCCTAATTGGCCATATGCAGCATTTTATGATAAAGACAATATCATAATTCTCCATGTATTTTGTTCATATTAAGAATGACACTATTGTAGTCCCAAACATTACAATGGACGGGCTGGTACATTCATATTCACTTCGCAAATGCCTTCTGTACATGCTAAACTATCTATTCTACCACAACCGTTATTCAGTTTTTATACTTTATTAATTAACAAATCTTGAGTTTAAATATCTAAGTATTGTCTTGGTATCCTAATGATGGGTTCAAGGCTAAATGTACAACACTCCACGTCTTTGCAACTGACTACAGTGCACAACGATAAGACTAATGCAATTGGTCTTCAAATGTAACATACAACAACGAAGTAGTGTTCAGATGATAACCGACGATTTAAACTTTGACGAACTAATATTTAGAGAACTATATAAGGTGAATGAAGACGGTACAAGAAATCAAATGTAAACCAGCAAATAAGTCACTTGATTATACTTATTTCAGGAACATTTCAGAATAATCTTCACTATTATCAAGACTTACCACAACTGTACTTTCAACACTGAAAGCTTGATAGCCAATTTGTTACAAGTATCCCTGTAATATGACTGTTAGTCAGGGGATCGGGTCGATCAGAAAAAGACCAATATGACAGTCCCACCCCCCACCCCCGCAAACCATCGTGATGTTTGTCACGTGCATTGTACGCAAGGCCCAATGTGCATGAAAAATGTAACACGTTATGTCTTCATTAGTCTTCTTGTCACAAGATAATTGCAATACAATAGCTCAGTAATGTGCCAGTGCCATAATTTATTGCGCCTAAAATAAAATATCAAATTGCCCATTTTAGCTCATATAAATATAATTTCAGCTAAATAGACAGTCTCTAAATATTTAGATAACAGCTTTTTATGTGAATAATTTAGAACTTTACAAATATTGCGTGCAATACGCATTATTGTATTATACCACACCCATCCACCCTGTTGAACCTATTCATAATGCCAACATCCCTTAATCACTCAGGTCAGAGTCAAAATAGTTGTTCAATTCTACGCTTTCACACAGTAAGCAATGCTAAAGTATATTGCATACGCCTCTTAGCAAATGTTTGCAAACGTGTTTTTATCGAACTAAGGCATTTCGATAGTTTACAGGTAACACTGATCAGGACAAAGTTTACTAGTACAGCTAATCGCTAGAAGATTGCTTTAATTATATTATCTAGTTCAATAATACCCGGGATTATAGAGGCGGGCATGCAGCTAAGTGGGCGTGCAGATTGCTTATTGACTGGCTCGCATAATAAACGTGGCGTGCTGAATCCTTGTATATCAAAGGCTGTGAACGAATGTGAAAGAGCTTTAGTGGGCAGACGGGTTTGCGCAAATTTTACCGTTCAGCTGTTAAACTAGCACCCGAGTCTGACAAGAACTTATGTGACTGGTTCCAGAAATTCTCGTAGCGACAGATTCACTGTAAAGACGATATTGTAATCAGGATAATATGGAACCTAATGTTCTTCGTTCTTGGAGTTGAATTACACAAATGCATCATATTTGGTTCTGAAGTGTAATTCTGACATCAAACAGGTAGGATTAACAAGTATTTCAGCCATGAAAATTCCATTGCGTTTTAAGTTCTGTTTATTTTCTATGCACTGGGATGAATGAACTAGTAGAGATGATCGCGTACAGCTGCAAGGTACAGTTGTTTTATAGAAGATATTTACTTACTTTTACTGGTAGGAATTTAAAGAAAGTTAGCAACTATTGTCATTAGCCCCATATAAAATATGCATTGATTTCTTTATATTTGACTTTTTTCAACATTTTAAACATACATTAAATACTATTAAATTTGATACTTGATCTAAGATTTTGTTGATTGTCAAAATGCGTTGAACATAAGAATAGACTACTTTTGAAAGTTCTTTTAAAGACTTCAGACTGAAAATGCCACTTGACTCCGTCTCTAGATATAGGCAAAATTAAACCACACGATCTTAAATGATATTATCAAAGTTATACTGATGAATCGGATCAACATCTAAGAAAGTGAAATTAGTCACCACTCAATAAATATTTTGTACTCAATAAGCGATATACTTGATGTATGAGATTGGTATATTCAAGTCAATAAAATACATCATTTGTTTTTTTTAAAAAAAGGGTTTCTCATCCATACTAATGTTGATTGTTCAGATGTAATGTATGAAACATGCGGGATTGGTTCCTTCCTTTGCAAATTAGACAATACAGGGACTTACGCTTTTTTTTAAAAGTACGTTGTGAGTTGAAAAGCTCACATTTAAAATGATGCTTGACACGTCAGGTTTCTCATTCCTGTAAGCATTAGCTTTTGAGTCTTTCTTTGCAGTTTTGATTTCTTGTACTAATGTATACTCTAAGTTCTCGATTCATATAAATCTATAAAAAAAAACTGAGCAGAAAACAAATTAATCAATGAAATAAATCACCGACAGCTTGACAGAAGTTAATGCGCTTGTGCCAAGTGGAAAACATGTTCCCTCACAATAATACCTCAGTAATTAAGTACTCCCTCTATAAATTTACGAGCAGACTGATCTGTACGTTTTTCTTTTCTTACACTGATGTGTTGGATCTGATATTTTTTAACCATACCTAAAGTCTAGAACCCAATATATGTAAACAGATATATTTTTGGGGGTATTTTGATCATTGCTCTAGATTCTTGTATTTCTTACATTTCAAATCATTTCAAGCAAATTGATCGTAGAATCTGACGTACGGCAAGTAACTCCTTTGGATTAATCGGATATGAAATTCTGTAATGGCTATGTACATACGCAGGGACGTGGGATCTAGCATATGTGGTTGTGAGATTTTGCCCTTTTCTGCCATTGTTCATATATGGGAGATCTAGCTACCCCCACTTGTTCCAGCGGGAGTAATATATACGAATAATGTGGACCTAATTTGAAACGTATAGTATCAAGATGTACACCAACAGAACATAATCTTTTTCTCCCTACAGTTAAACAAAAATGCAAAGTGCAGAATATCAATTCGAACGAAAAATGTATTAATATAATGAATCGCAAAACTCGATAAATCTACACTCTGAGACGTCAAAAAGAAATAGTACTGAATCATACAATATTTTATGTTTCTTCGTGCAATGGGATGAGCTTATAATCTTCCATAAAAATAAGATGATTTGAATGTTTTGACTTTTTATGATACAATGTTATGGAGCCAATATCAAGCTACAGTCACCAAGAGAATTATATTTGTGTGAATGATTGAACAATACCAGTAATTGAAGAAAATATCTGGAGCTGGTTTTGATTAAAAAATTATATTGAAACATATAGGAAGTGAAACAAGACAGATAGAATACCGTATATAATCGCTTATAAGTAGAATGCAACTGCCAACTGCAGAGACCCTGATATGACATCGTATAATGCGCTGGCAGATCTGGGTCAGCGCAGCGTGTTAGGAGTAATCTGCAAAACAAACAACACAGGCCTTGATCTGCAGGCGCAATATTGTGCGGCAGATTGGGATCTTTGTTGTTCTTGTGGGTTTTTTTTTTTTGTTGGCAGTTTTACTCGACTTATAAACTAGTATACACGGTATGTGCTTGACGTTCATGTTTTTTTGTGCTTTCTTAACTGCATTACAACGTTAAACGTTTTGTATATTTTCTTCTGCCTGTGGAAATAGAAGCTTACCGTAACGTTATTAAATCAACGTCAAGTCCTTACATAAATCACTGAAAACTTGGAGTATATTTGAAGCTTGTGTGATACGGAGTCAAGCAATCTATTTCAAACTGTCTAGGCTACAAAAAGAAACTGGAAATCAAAGTTTTCTATTGTTTTAAATTTGTACCTTGGACGAAATGTAATGACTGAAATTAAATATAATATATAAGGATAATAATATAAACTTGGTAATAATTTCTGGGTTTCTCAAATTTGTATATATTAGTGTCGTAAACGTCCCATAGCCTTTATAAATACGCTATTTTGTGACAATGTAGGTATCCTATTTCCAAGTTGTTAGCGGAAGTAACACGTGCAAGGTGTAGATTTCATATAGATATGAAAAGCTAGGTCATCTCTAAATTGTAAAAACGTTAATAATGTGATAACACCTAAGACGATTTTTTTGTACTTTTCGTACTGTTTTACATTAAATGCCGTTAAAAATTTGCTAACACTCCAATTCACCTTAACCACACAACGTCTAATAAGTATATTGTCTGCCTAGCCAGGTACATGGTCACAACACAACAGCCAAAGTCAATCGAAATAGGTGACACACAAACATTTAATACAATTAGAAATTGATTTTGAGCAATCTGGCTAATGCAAAATGCTCACAAAAATATACGACCATATACTGATAGAATAAATTACTCTTCAATGTTCGTTCTAGCTTTACAAAGCACAGATCCCGGATAAGACTAGTTGCGCTATTTCGGGACGCTTATCCTTGATTCTGATTGGGGAAATATATGTTAAGCCAATCTAAAGTATGGAAAGCACATGAAAAAAACCTTCCGAGATTAACAGACTGTTTTCAGATAGAAAGGTATTGCTGTTTTATATCAACTGTCGACAGTTACCTTTGACGCTAGTGGTTAATACCGATATAGCATTCGTATTCCTTCCTAAAATGAATTTGATTGCATGAATATTTACTTGGATATATATTTCGCAGTTATCGCTAATAATCACTGAAATAGTGCCAAAAATGTCAGCTAAATATTTACAAGTAGGCTAACAACAAAGAAAATACCCATAGAAAGCTGTCGCACGTATCTATTATCAGCACATTATTTCCAAAGGTGAAACCAGACTTCATTGGTCTCCACAACTTGTAACATGACCGACACAACTATATTATTTATAAGTATTTCGACTTACATTTTATTATCAAACGACTGCCAAGTTACAGAACTAAATTATGAATATGGTTTGGTGGTCAAAAAAGAAGATTGGGCAGAACAGAACAACTTATTTACTGTGTGTGTGTGTGAATGTATTTTTGGATGTGGCAGTTTATAGTGATGTCTAGCACTGGGGTATCATGCCACAGACATGTAGTATCATGTCTCACCCAGTTGCATTATCCTGACACCAGGCCGATCAGTCCTATCACTAACCTTTTAATGTTGAGCGCCTAGGGAGGTAGCTAGTAGCACTATTTTGATAGGTCTTTGGTATGACTCAGCCGGGGTTCGAGAGGTCTACTTATTTAATAATATGGATTATAATATTTGGCTCTAAAATTACAAAGAATACAATTATTTGTATTGAAGAAGTGAACTTCCTATTTTAACTGTTTTCGTAAAAATATGATGCTTGGGATTGATTACACACTATGATGGTGGTTAAATGTAGGCTTAACGCCATTTTCAGCACATCATAAGCTATAAATGGTGGTCAGTAAATCTTGAGAATGAAAGAGCTGGGAAAACCACGGTAAGAACCACCAGCTCAAGAGAAGCTACAAAAAAGTTTTCTCACATAACGTATTTGTCCGAGTCTGGGACTCGAACCGAAGTGGAAGGTTTGATACAGCATTTATCGGCATAGGCGTTCGCCTTAGACCACTCAGTCACTTGGGGACCTAACTACAGGCTATTCATGATTGGTCATTGCTTCATGTCCTCACGAATGCTTCTAATTGCAAATAGGAATAGATATAATAGCGAATTTCAAGAAATTAAATAAGAAACCTATATTTTAGCCATAGTTTACATTCCGTGAACTGGGGTGAGGGACCTAGATTAATTTCATCATAGTTCGCTTACCATTGACTTTAATCATTTCAGTGCCCAGGTCATGTAAACGACTCAGATTACTATGCAAAATATAGTCAATACAAGTCTTAGTTATACTCAAAAAAGAATCTTTACTAAATGACATTAATTTTGTTATAGATAAACTTCAACGCAGTTACAAATATCATGCAAGTATATTCGATAGCTTAAGGGATGTCTTTTTAAAACTCATAAGTAAATAATCTGTCCCAGTTTCGGAAATTGAACAAATGCAAGACTTTATGATAGTTAAGACATTAATTTCAATTATTATATTAACCATAGTTCACAATGATGACTTAGTAGATGAGAAGGCAACACTCTACGTTCTACACATTCTTGCCATTGGTGTATGATAAATTAATCGACATTATGAAGGTACTAAAAGAGGTACAGACGGACAGACAACGTCATATTATTTCGGTTTGCTTTGAAAACCGCGAGAGCGATGACCTATCATAAAATATTTACAATTCATATCGTCAGTTTTATACTCTTTCCACATGAATGATTTTGTGCTGTTCTTTTCAAGCGGACTGTGGCTTGACAACGGTAAATTTACAGTCTCTAATAAACGATAAAGCAATCTTATAAAACCGGTTTTTATAAAATCAGGATTGATCGCTTTTATTTTCCGCAGCGAAATCGTCCAATATCGGTGAGAATTAATTAAAGTGAAAGAGCATATTAAGTGAAAGCAAAAAATATGTCAAATACATCACCATGTAATTAAACGTATCACGTTATTGTTGAATCAATCCTTGAAATATTATGTGAAAATGTCAATTAGCTGTCATCATGTAAGTGATGCATATACATCTACTTGGTTCCAACCTATATTATGGATTGCAAAGCAAGCGAATTGAAGTAATGATCTTAAAATAGTTATATATATATATATATATATATATATATATATATATATATATATATATATATATATATATATATATATATATATATATATATATAGATAGATAGATAGATAGATAGATAGATAGATAGATAGATAGATATGTATGTATGTATGTATGTATGTATGTATGTTTATTTTCTTTTTTCTTGAAGCTGGAAAATCAGTGACGCACAATATACAAATTGGTAATTGGCATTAACGCAGAGAGAGAGAGAGAGAGAGAGAGAGAAGCATTATAACTTTACAGGTGATCTACCTGCTTAAGTATCTATTTGTTTTCTGTGATATAACAGTCTGAACACCTTTCGGGTACTAGACAACTTGGTTATTTTAGTCATGATATAATGAATGCCTTAAATTACCTCTATATAGCGCTGATCAATAACTGACAGAGCGTGAGAAAATGTATTTGCCTGAGTTAAGCTCAGAGTATTTCTTGACAAATCTGAGTAGATCTTGTTGCCTCTTTTTATGTAAGCATTTATATTAGTTTGATTGTATTTACTTGTTTAATGTGATCGATAGTAGTTTCACATCTTCGAAAAAGGATTTAAAGTTGAATTAATATTATAATTATTTGTATTTTAGATACTATTATATCAGAGTTAATCTTAAAAAGGCAAGGTACGAAAAGAACAGGGAACGTTTCTCAGCACCTTGGTTTTTAATATTTCTCAATGGTATTATTAGTTGTGATACCATCCATAATTATAATATATAAAAGGAAAAACTCTTAAAGCCAGAGCGATGTATACAGTCAATAGATGACGGCTCACTAACTTTTCTTTGGTCGGAAGCAATGTTGAAACATGTTCTGTGATAAGCTTTAGTTATTTAAGTCAAAAGTAGTTATTTCAAGTCACAAATGACACGTTTGGAATGATTAAGACTGACAATAAATGCATTAGTAACTTTTAAAAGTTTTAATTTTGATCATTTTTATAAAACGTGTTTTAAAAAGAAACAATAGAAAACAAGAGAAGTTGTCTTCACGCGGTCACCTTATAAACAAATGATCGTATTCTAAGATTTGTTAGTACCCTCATAGTGTGAAAAAACATTGTCATGTCACGTGCGTTTCGCTGGCTTCTAAAGTTGAACAGGTATTATTAATGTAATAAATTGTATTGAAGAAGGGAAAACACAACAAAAATCAGGGAAATTTTAACCGAAATACTTCATTAGAAGATCAGAATTGCGGCATATTGGCTTCTAAAGGGCAGATGATAAGATACAGATTGGCACTATGTTTTGCCATAACATTTTAATTTATCTAGGACAACATGTTTATTCCATGTGTTAGTTCATATAACACTTATTTGGTCATGAAGTCCTTTCTTTTATTCGGTGGATATTGGTGGGACCAAACTGGAACTTAAAAGCATAGAACTGCACCCCTACCTAGGAAAAATATAAAGCTTCCATGCTCAGAACGTTTACGAGCTTACTGTTTTATGTTTATAGTATTTAAATGCAAAAAATTGTGCTAAGGTATCAGTATACAATTGTAACCTTTTGCATGGCATACAGAGGTAAATATTGAGCCGTATGTTGCATCTTATTTTACATTTTGAAAGTTGACAATTATGTGTTATTGATTTCTATTTGTTGTGGAATAACTTAGAAGTTAGCAATGAGATATCTGATGCATTCAAGTTACAAGACATGTGACATATCTTATGTGTTCAAGCTATGTGATATATCTGATGTGTTCAAGCTATGTGACATATCTTATGTATTTAAGCTATGTTTCATATCTTATGTATTCAAGCTATGTTACATACCTGATGTATTCAAGCTATATGATATATCTGATGTTTTCAGGCTATGTGTTACATCTGATGTATTCAAGCTATGTGATATATCTGATGTATTCAACCAATGTGATATATCTGATGTATTGAAGCTATGTGACATATCTGATCTATTGAAGCTATTTTACATATCTGATCTATTGAAGCTACATGATATGTCTGATCTGTTCAAGCTATGTTACATATCTGATGTATTCAAGCTGTTACATATCTGATGTATTCTATCAGCTATGTGAACTATTTGAAGTATTTTAGCTATGTGATATGTCTGATATATTCAATATATGTGACATATCTGGTGTATTTCAGCCATGTGACAAATCTGGTGTATTCAAGCCTTGTCAATGCGTATGAATTTATTCCAGATCGTTGATTTTTATCATGCTATCTTCATCTTTTTCTTTCATTGTTTTAATGCAATGTTTAAATCTCTTTTAATAAAGATAGTTTCGTTAGTTAGAATACTTGCTCGATCTAAAACAATACAGCAGTATAGTTGCAACAATCTCGGACGCTTTTGGACTATTTGATCGATATAAAACCTAGAAAAAGACATTAAATCCGAGCATATTAAATTGACTGTCTCCTAATTGGCAGTACGCATAGTTCAAGCATAAATATGGATTGAAGAGCTACCTAAGATGAATTAAATCAGTTATACTGGCAAGTTTAATGCTTAGATTATGGCCTGTTCTGAGTTGTGTTTTGTTTTGGTGAAATAATACACATCGTAACGATTACATGTTGCTTCCATCAATCATTGAACAATGACATCAACTGTGCAATAACTTCAGAATTAATGACGAATTCAACAGACTGTATAAAACGAATGCACTTCGGAGTATTCAGAAATATTTTCTCTCCATGGAATAATAAACACTTTTTGGAATCAAGTTCTGCTGGAATTTAACTATTTGACTACACGGTATGTTTCTGGATGTGTCACATGGTTTTAAATATAATTCAATCTAAACAATTAACAATGTATCTCATTTTGTTATGAGATGTAGTTACTCGGTTAATCAAATCATTTAAATATCAAAGGTTTTCAAGAATTTCGAAATGAATATCCACATCGCCATGAATGCAACCACTAAGTCATCATCATCATTATCCTCATCCTCATTATCATCAATGTCATCGTTATTGTCGATTTTACAATATTTTATATGTTCGTATTTGGCATAAATGCACCTATACCTACCTCATCCAGGCATATCTATTTACTATGATTCCTGCTAGTATTTAAATAAAAATGTATGTCTTTGGACTGTAATGATGTCTACTCTGGTGTGGTGTGAACTCAACGTGATAGTGGTTTGTACATGTCCGTCAGGTAAGATTCCTGTCAAAGTGTTATCATCACACTTTGCAATTTTAACCGCGTCAAACACAATCGACATACCCACAATACAAAAAACAAAAAACCACAATGCACTGGACGAGGTTGTTTAATTCAATGTCATAGAATACGTTTTGTCAAACAATATCATTTTCCAGTTATGTGAACATAAGATATTATACTTGGCCATCTGACTGATATATTTAAAAGAAAATAATGAACATTTTGACTTAGTTTTAAAGAAGAAGTAAGTAGAATAAATCTTTGTATGATGCCTGTCTTTACCCTTAGCAATTTACGCATTTTACAGTCATTACGTGACAACAATGTTTGTTTGTTTATTTTTATGCTACTAAGAGAATAAGTGAATTTTATCAGACACCCCCACTCCACCCTCCCCAAAAACAATATTCACTGCAGCAAATTATATATATTCACTCCAGCCACATGAACTATTTCACCGCTAAAAAAAATGAGTCATACTATTTTCAGTGACATATACAGTGACTAAAATGTGTGCAAAGTCTTCCCAAAGAAATTGTTGACGTTTCTTACATGTTTCTTGTTTATTAGCCAACAATTCAATCATTCTTTGTCATCGATTGCAATGTTTCAAGAAATCTTGGCTCGAGAACGTAGCATCGGGTAAACTTACTACATATTGTTATGGCGCGCTTAGAAAACAACAACCAACCCCCGTTAAACCCAACGTCAGACCCGACCCCGAAGCCACCCCCCCTCAACAATTACTCATTGATAAACCACTTGAGGTTGTTTTCGTAAACATAATCAATAGCATCATTGAAACTAATATATTATTATTATGAAAATATCAGTTAACTTATATCCGCCTAAAGTGGAACTATTTTGGCACGGGCAATAAAAACACAGCAGGATACATAGAGCAAACAGCTGGCATTACCGTAAGACATCTGATACTTAGATTTCTTACTCAGTTTAGATAACCAACACGTTAGTGCTTACAACAAGAAAGCAACAGGCACAGTTGTCATTATGGGCAATTTTTTACATATATTAAGCTTATAATGCTAATTCAGATGTATAAATATGCTCAAAAAGTAATGAAGAGCAAAGCGCAAAATAAAATAAATTATCCTATTATATACCATAAATCGTATATAAAGGACTTCGCTGGAAACTTTGTCCATCCAAACATTTTTTGGAAACATTTGTTTTTATAATACAGCATCACCAAAGCTTATGCTATTAGGTTTTCCTAAAACATTCATTGCATGTATTACGCGGTGTGTGATACCCACCTTAAGTGCACTTGACGCAATTAAAAAATAAGTGTGTGTGTGTGCTGCTGTATTAAAATAAAGAAATCCCAAAGGGAGTTGCAATGATCATAAAGGGAGCTATTTTTGTAAACAGGAACCGATATAACGAACGGGACTGGATATAATAACAAAGAGAAAGAATTGTTAAAGGGTTAAAACAAATTCGCCAGCCAATAAATACGTCCGCTTACTGATGGGCCGTCATGACGTACAACCTTTTAAATCATTACTTGGACGAAATGTTTTGCACACATTAACTGAATAATTCCATCTCAGCTAAAGTTGCAAAATTTATGTTTTATAAAGTATATCAATATATGTTATCATATGTCACATAACTTCAATTAAACCAATAAAATACCAAATAAAAGTCCAATATCTATGTCAGCACGCATATGGCATCGCAAGGCATCAGTCCCCGTCAATCATTATGCATTATCATCACACGCTATATTCATGTTCTTTATCTTATCTAACTCGTATGTTGTAAACATTTCAACTTTATAATAATAAAGTCTTGTTGCTACACATGACGTGTTGAGAAAATTGCTTGTACAGAACTAAATTTACCACGAACAAATTACGTTCGAGAACTACAATAAAGAAATATATCAGAAAAAAGCAGCTGTCTTTATAATAAGAGTAACATAGCGGAAAACAAAGCAAAAAGACATACTAATGTACAAATAACAATAGCAGGCCCAGTAATAAGTGGATTGCTTACCTTGTGTACTCGGTCAAACTTAAATATTGTCTCTTTGGATTGGATTATACATGATATATTACCATAACACTACTCTTTAGCACCGAAAAACATTAATTTCCTAAAAAAAACTGTGTTATTCAAATCTGTTGTATGGAAAACAGCTTCATGAATGATACATCCCATAAGAAAGATAAACACTTTGACGGGCTTAGTCCTTTACATCTCTCTAAACGTCACGCTAACGATACTAGCTTCATAGAATCACTCTCCATTGCAAACCAAGGAATCAATATTCAAGCCTAACTTAACCGCAAAATCAGAGATTAACAAGTCATGCGGAGAAGCCTAACGTGAATAGCAGTAATATTTGCCATGATTGCAAGGTGAATGTGCATATGTAGGAGATCTCATCCCTTCTTGTACATGTTTATAGTGTATCTGTTGGTTATTACATACTTTGTGCTATGGTTTCCAAGGAAACAGTACAGCTGTTTCTTTTAATTAATACTTCCGTGATGGAAAACACAAGAACGAATATAATAAACCTTAGATAAATATATAAAAACATACAAAAAATATTTAAAACAAACCCACTAAGCTAAAGCTGCAATAATGTTTTGGTGTCTATTTCAATTAATCGTACCTTTATTTCTTTGTTCCTGGGCGTGATGTGTTTCTCATCTCTGTGCTGTCCGTTTGTTCCGAATCTTAAAATCAAGAAGTCCTAACTCATGTTTGATGTTTGTCTTTTCTAATAAAATTTGATTAATTTACTGCCGTTATTCGCCAAAGAATTTTTTCTCCTTTATGCTTTATTTTGCATCTGCTTTATAACTTAAGAAGGATTTAATAAGATCGAACCGAATTCAGTATTAGCTTCAGCATAAAAGCGACATGGGGCTGGACTGATTTCCATCTTTTCTTTTCAAAACAAATTTCAAGCTTTATGGCCTTTATGTCACAAAAGTTATTACTGCATGCTGAACGTAGGTTCAGTTGACTATACATTATTTGCAAGATCACTCACATCATCGGGACGCATTTCTGAATCATTCTGAGATAATAAGGATTTAAGATATTGATGTCAATTTATATTCTAACGAATGTATATAAGTTCTATTACCCTATGCCTGTTGAACAAATTTAGTTTTAAGAATAGATAGGGCAAGCTGTTGGATGGACACATCGAATGTCTAGCTTACTGATCTCTTGATTTAGCTACTTGCGTGTAACATTGTTCTGCCATGTCATCGAAAGGGCGCAGAATTGGCGACAGCTGCAAAGCACGGAAGTAGTCAATAGTTCATCAACTATAGTTATGACATATGACAGATTTTTCCGCCGATCATTAGACAACATAGTCAGCAAAATGGGTCTAAATTTGTCATGATGGAACACAAATAAACCAAGAATACGTCACTAATTACGGGATATCGCAGAATTTATACGCGAAAGGAGTTTGTTGGTGGAACTGACAAATATTAAAAGAACGGCCACACAAGCATGTCTGATCCATTAAGTGCAATTGGTCATAGTTAGTTAGTATAGAAAAACCATATTCCAGAGATATAGTCTCATGACACATACATATACAGTCAATACACTGGTTGTTTAGAGAGCGTTTTAAAATGAAAAGTTTGGGTATCTTATGGCAATAATCCTTTCTCATGAAACAGACATGTTGGATATATGATGGTAATATATTATTGTTATCAATGTTCCAATTATATAAAACGTCCCCTGGGCGGTGTAGCGGTCTGAGTCGCTAGCCTGCACAGAACACTTAGCTATCCTTGCGGCGAGAGTTCGAGTCTCGGCTTTACTAATGTAGATGATGAGCTTCAATGGGTCGGTAGCCCATCCTGGGGTTTAACGCGAGTGCTTCCTCCACCAAATATAAAGGTCACCTTGCAATTCATCTGATGCTGAAAAGATGGCGTTAAACCACACAAAACCAAACAACACCAATCCATTTGTTATATATAAAATTCCTTGCAATTAACCTATAAATAAAGTGTGTGTCATCGCCATTATGTGCAAGTATGATGAACTGATAATTGTTCTAACCAATCATCTCAGAAATAAATGGGTTCATTATAACACATTGTAGGAGATTTTTTTTAATGACGGGTTGTTAATATTATAGTAGAGGTATCCGTGTATCATCCACATTAGTGAAACTTATTGACTCGAAAGCAAACTATAAGAACAGTTATAATATGAAATCTTTAGGAAAGCATGTACATGTTATAGTTTTAAGGGGGGGGGGGGTGGCTCTGTGATCGCTTTCATTAAATAATTGTCGATCAACGAATTTATAGAAATGAAATAGTTAATAAAGTAAATAAAACAAATTTGCCATATAGTCTCTGGCAAAATTAAAAGTTCTATTTATATTTGGTTTTGCCACCATTGCAGGCAGAGACCTAACCTGTGGCAAACCACGGTAACTCGGCTGGTAGTGTTAGAAGTCATAGTCTTAAAATAGGCATCAGAAAGGAAATGAAACCAAACGTTTTAGTAATGTTCATCAAACAATTTATTTCCCTAGAATGTAAATTGAAAATTCCAATGACACAGTGTTGTGAAGGAAATCCCTATGAATTCTAAACGTCATAGTATAACTCCAAAATATAAATAATGTCCCCACCTATAAAATCTTAAATATCCTACCAAAAATCCAAAAGTATAGCATGTTCCCAATGACTTCCAATAACCGTAAGTGCCATGATGTACCAAAATAATGTAATCCAGAATGTATTTGAATGTTTTCTCAAAAAGCATTTTTTCCAAACGGTTAATGAGCGGTGTGTAATTCCTATCAATAATTTTAATAAATATTTATTCTCAAATTATTTCTGAACATAACTACAAATTCTGATTATAGATCCCCAATTACCGATGTTCAAACAGGAATGAACGAAAAATGTGTTTATCAAAATATGTATGTGTGTGTTGTGGAATTGTGATGCAGTCTTAATAATTTTTCAGTTATATTGCTACGATGTCTACCGTGTGACAATTTATAGTGATATCTAACACTGGGGCATCATGACGCAGACAAATAAAATGATATTCCATCCAGTCACAATATCCTGACATCGGGCCGACCAGTTCTAACACTAACCTCTTAAAGCTTAGCGCCAAGCGATGCAGCTGCAAGTACCATTTTGTAAGTTTTTGGTATGACTCGGTCGGGGTTCTAACCCGCGACATCCTACAGCCAAGGCGTTATATATATATATATATATATATATATATATATATATATATATATATATATATATGCAATAAACTGACAACGAACACTGCAAAACTAGTATCTAACTAGCCCGAATGAGTCTTTTTTTCAAAAGCAAATGCAAAACATAGACAAGACAAACAAATAAAACAGAGAATCGATTACGTTTGCAAAATTGTACATAGCTTTTTCTATAGGAATTCAACCTTTGAACTATATTATGTTTCAACCAGTTTACTTCAACTTTCTGATACTGGAAAATATTTGTATTGACCAAGAAATCGATGAGCCATAACAGCATCTGTTATTTTATGTAAATTTATGTCGGCGCAAATTATATCCCGGATATTTCATTGTTATACTAGTCGTCATAGGCTCTTAAGCAAATTTAGAGAATTATTTAAAAGAAAATGTGTCGGCTGCAAAGAGAATTTTATTTATTATTAGTTAGATACTAGTTTCGCGCTGTTTGTTTTCAGTTTACTGCGTTTATCTTAATTTATCCCTAACACATGTGACCCCTTGCTGGATACAGTTCACTTGAAAGGCTTTTTATTCGCCATATGATTTGTATTCGTCATCTGTATATATATATATATATATATATATATATATATATATATATATATATATATATATATATATATATATATATATATGAGTGAAGACAAAAAGATTTGTAAAATTTAACAGAGTTTAATTACATAGAAAAAACAAGGTAAAACTTACAAAAGAATCTTACAGTTATACAATTCCGATCCATAAATAATCCAACAGTTTTTTTAAAAAAATCGTAGAAATAAAATAAAAGTAATATTCCAGTTTTGAATTCCAAATAAAATTTTAATAAATGTCTTTGTCCAGGAATTATGTGTGAGTGTTACGTATATCTGATTTAATTTATATTTATTTTAATTTAATTGTTTGTATGTCAGCTTTAATTTTGCATGTTTTATTATGTGCTATCTTACTATAATCTTATTTACGTGATTTGAATTTTTTTCATAAAATCTGTCGGTCCTGACTCTAGTTGTAAACACGTAAAGCTGGTCTTGTTCCTGCCCTTAATTCAAAATTAGCAACAGCCACGTGAGCAAGTTCTTTTTTTTGTTTATTTTTATTGTGGGAATAATAAGGGTGAGATCGATGTGGTATTGGATACGTGACCCTAGGCATGTAAATAGTTTTAGTGAAGTAAACAACTATTTTCTTTTATTCATAGCGTAAAATTATTGATTATTGGATTTGTCAGGACCATGTTAAGAGTACGTGATGTAAGTATGATCGCGCGATCCTCATACGGTATTTTTTATGCGTCTCAAAATTACTGAATAACCATTGTTTTAGATAAATAATCTCAGTCTGGGCTTAAAACACCTGATGCCAAATCTTTTTCTTTTTTTTTTGTTTGGTTATTTTTTTTTTTTTTTTTTTTTTTGTAAAACCAGTTTTGGTGTTATATGTTAAATTTTCTTCAGATTGCTTGGATTCTAAGAGATTAATTCGTTTCTCTGGAAATGTTTGAGTGCTTATACATAATTCTTGAACCAATACAATTCTTAAATATTTTATTCGGATTTCCAACACCGGAGTATTATTTCTTGTGTTTCTGCAAGTAACTGTAGATAACTGCACTGTACAGGATACAGCATGCGTCATCGCTTTCAATCTTTTGATTTTGATCGGGACTCGAACTTGAATTCATTAAAACATTTAAATATTAGGACTTCTAAAATTTAATTTGTCGGTTATTCTTGGACTACTTTTAGATTTGACTCTTAAAACCATAATACCTTTTTTCTTTTTCAAAGCATTTTTCAAATCTTGATGTTTTCACTATTTTTTGTGTTACTGTTCACTCGAACCTAAACAAACAACAATGAGCTCTTATGTATTTCCAGGGAAAAGAATTATTAATTCCATAAAATAGAGCTTCAATTCAAACTGGTCACAACAAAACACATTGAAGTGTCAATGGTTTACCGCTCAACTGACCAAATGCTCCATAGGAAATAGCTATACACTAATTCAAGACGCAAACACAGATTGCCGTATGAGGGTCACGTGATCATGTTTCTAGAACAACAAAGAAGCTTTAGAAAGAATAAAAGAATAAACTAGAAAAAGTTGTTTACTTCGATCTCATTGATTCTGAATCAAGTCAGGAAATATTTCAGCATTCGATACAAAGTTATTATTATTATGTGCTTACGAAGAAACAGTCAGGCGACACTAATTTCTGGAAAATGTCAAATCCAGTAAGTAAAGTGACTTTATAATAGCATGTAATGGAATTTAATTTTTTTTAAACTAACAAACAAACAAGTAAATAAAATCAAAATATAAATCAAATTAAATATACAGAACACTTCTCCCCACAAAGTAAAAGAAAGATTTATATAATAAAGCTTTTGTTACCATATATTAACTAAGTATGAGTTTTAAGAAAATATCATTAGAATAACTCTTATGAATTATAGAAAGTGTACATGATATAATAGATTAATATACACGAGAAAGTGCATCTGCTATTAAATTATCTTTTTCTTGATGTGTCTGATGTCAATAACACATTCCTGCAACAACAAACTCTACCTTAATATTCTTTGATTTTTTTCTTCAAGTAACATAACGGGCTTTTGATCACTAAACTAAATAATCAAAGAAGGAGGCGAACTAATGTAAACTTCAAAAATGTTGTAATCCCAATATCAAAGCAAAATATTTCCCCTCGATTGTTGAGCTATTTCTTTGGTTCTTATTTCGTTTCTTAGAAAAATAGCACACTGGCTGATCAACATCAGTTTCGTCTTCTTGAATCAATACTGCTCTACCCTCCAAATCACTTGCATCAACAAACAGTTCAAACGATTGGCATAAATTTGGAGCTGTAAGAACTGGCGCATTTTAAGTAAGACTTTTAACTTGTCATTTACTTTCGTTTCAACTCTACAGGAACCATAATACTTGGCCTGAAGAGGATTTGTGGCTAGGGCAAGAGAGCCAGAACTTTATCACAAAGCTAAAAAACCTTTCCTTTGAGTTTTTATCATACCTTATTTTACTTTTTGATTGTGTAGAATGCAGATTCGCTCTTGCAACCACACAAGCCTTTGACAACTTATTAATCGATAAGAACAATTTCAATATCTTCATTAGAAAGAGGTTTCTCTATCAACAACTTCAAATTTCCACGCACTGTATATCCAAAGACCAGTTGAAAGGACTGAATCCTAAAGACTCTTAAACTGATTCCCTAACATCAAACAATAGTAAATGAATTCCGTCATCCAAATCTATACCCGAATCACAAAAATATGGTCAAACCATTTTTTGAAAGTCTGATGAAATCTTTCTAAAGTCTTCCTGGCTCTCAGAGGGGATAGGCAGGGAATTTCTTTTGTTGGATGCCTAGTTCTGCATAACTTGATAGACAATTGCAGAGATGAAATTTGACCCTTGGTCAGATTGGACAGATATGAGAAGGACAGATTCAGCAAAAAAATGTTTTATTAAAGCTTTTACTATTGTTTTAGATTTAATATTGCTCAAATGATTTGCTTATGGGAACCTTATTGATGCACGCATTATTGTCAATAAGTATTGGTTACCTGACTTGGTCATAGATAAGGGACCAACACATTCCACCCTAATTCTCCTAAATGGTTCGTCAAATGCAGGAATAGGTTGCAAATGGACCTTAGGAATCCTCTGATTGGGCTTTTCTACCATTTGACAAATATGAACAGATCTACAGAATTTACAAACATCACCCTTGATTTTTGGCCAATAGAAGTGACTTACGATCTTGTGGAAAGTTTTATTGATCCCTAAATGACCAGCCAATGGAGTTTCATGGGCCAGACTAAGTAATTATTGTTTGAAAGGTTTTGGAACTATAATTTGATAGTTCACTGACCACTCATCACCAGCAGGTACATCGAGAGGTCTCCATTTTCTCATACACATTCATTTGTTAATGAAATAACATACAGGTACTTCAGTGGCGTCAGTTTGACCACAGATCTTTGAAACAAACGGGATATCTCAGGATCTTGTTCCTGTTCTACCACAAGTATTTGTCGTTTGTCACCCTGATTAGACTAAAGAGAATGAGTAGTTAAAAAATGATCCCTGTGATCAATACCGTTTGATTGATCCTAGCAATGAGTGAAAGTGAACTCGTCAAAAGCCTGACCAATACATCTGTCAGCTAAAGGGCTACTTTCTCTATATATATCGTTCTCTAGAGCATTCTGTCATTGAGCTCTGGTAACTGCAAAAGCTGGGTATAAATTAGATAATTCTTTTTCAATATGATCGACGTTCCAATCCTAACAAGATTTGTCAGTTACAAGTGGATTAACCACAAACTTGTCTCCAGCTAGGTCGTTGCCTAGTAATAAATGAATGCCATCAACGGGTAAAACATACACTGTTCCGACTGCCACGGGTACTGAGAATAAATCTGGTGACATATTTACACAAAGGAGAGGAACATTAACAAAGCCGCACTCTACTCCTTGAATAAGAACACTTTCATTAGAAGAAAACGTTTCAGGAAAACCTTACACTGAAAGACTGAGAAGATCGTGTCCGTTAAACTTTTAATAGGGATATGATTGGCGGAATTATCCCAGAGTGATATAGAGCCCTTCGTTATGAATGGTTCATAATTCTCCATAATAAAATCAGACAGGGATTTATTAGACCAAACAAATGCATTGCTTTTAAGACATGACTGTGACCATGATCTCTTAGAACTAAGAGCGTTTGAATAGGTCTGTCTTGATTCTGATGCTTATTTTTCAGTTTGTATCTATCAGAATAACGTATTCGTCCCTTTTGCAATAAGTCCACGTAGAAAGAGACAAGGATGTTTGATCATGCTTATTAGAAGCTTGACTTTTAAAACTTGATCAGATTGAAATTTAGAAGCACTTATATTAGGCTGTAATACTTTCTGCCAGAGGACTGATGAGTGGAAGACTTGCCTACAGAAAGGAAATGTATGAGCTAAAGAATGCTCGTCAGCGGCACGAGCATCATTTTCTTAGGCTTCGACCCTATGCCCATCAAACTAACTCTTAACGTCATTATGGGTACCGTTTTCAAACTCTACAAGTCACACTATTTATCTGAATCTTTCGAAATCTGTATTACCCTTTCTAGAAGAGCACCACCTATCATATTGGTCTGCTTTTTCCCATGCAAATTCGACACAGGTCTGATCAGTTGATTTGCTGGAATTCCTAAAACCTTGTCAATAAGGCTCAGGTACAAACTCATAACCATTTAAGATGCATTCACCAACCACATCTAAGTCAGCGCATTGCTGTAGTGACAGTGAACTGCAGATAACACTAGCTTTAACATTAAGCACGTATTGGGTTAATCAAGTCCAGTGATCTCCTGACCACTTCAGTTTTTCAGCAATTTTTTCAAAACGAAGAACATATTGATCAACGATTTTTTTCCCAAAACGGGGTCACTAACTTAGTATTCTTAGTGACATCAATACCTGTATTTGTATGTGAAGTGGGAATATTCTTTTCACTTGCTAACTCAATTTCTTTTATTCTAAATTGAAATCCCCTCTCATCCTTCCCTCGTTGCATTTGCATCTGTCTCTTTCTATCCTCTTTCTACAATTTTAACTACATTTGTTTGTCTCCCTCCTTTCTTCTAATCGCAATTGCATTTGTTTCTATTCTTTCTGTAACTGCACTTATTATTTTTGTTACTGCATTTGTCTTTCTTTCTCTCTTTCGTTCTCACTTAATTGCATTTGCATTTGTTCTTTTTGTAACTTCAATTGATTTTTTTCTTTATCTTTCTGTAATAATATTTGTTCTTTTTCTTTTTCCTATTGCAACTACGTCTATGTTTCTTCTCTATTTTTCTGACGTTCCAGCGGCTTTAACTCTAACTCCATCTTGTATTTTAATTGTAATTCCGTTTACTTTTGTGTCAGAATATGATACTGACTTACTGATATAAAACCAAACCATTCTATCCAAAACTTTCTTTTCCACCAAATACTGGATCAAAATATTTCTGACATTGTAATAAAAACTTGCTGATAGCACTAAAGATTTCAAAAAAATAAATAATACTAGGAGATTTCAAAGTTCAGAAAACAATGTTTCCTGAAATATTTTAGCAGAAATTGATATTAACCAAGGACGAGAAACCCTGTCCTCTTATTTACTTTTTAGAAAAGAATAATGACAACAAACTTTGAAAAATTTAGCAAACAAGTTATTTCCACACAGACCCAGATAAAAATGGGAAAAAGAACTTACTGTTTCAGAAATTTTTTTTTTTTACAAAAGGTTCTAGAAATAAAAAGTCATAAATAAATCTGAGTTGCAGTCCTGATAAAAATCCAAGATGGAGGATGATGACGTATGCAATAGTTAGTGATGTCTTGATGTGTCAACAATTCATTGTTAAACCACATAAAATAATATTCCAGTTTTCAATTCTGAATAAATGTCAATACATGTCTGTGTCAATAACCTTTTATGAGCAGTTAAATATTTCCATAAAATAGTACTTCAACTCAAACTGGTCACGCAAAACAACTTTAAATGTCAATCTTTTATAACCCAATGACCAAATTCTCTAGCAAGAATAGTTATACACTACTTTAAGACGCAAAACAGATTCCAGTATGAGGGTCATCTGATAATGTTTCTAGAACAACATAGAAGCTTTACTTGCCTAACATCATGTAAGCCCAGTATAGCATCGATTTCACTCTATGAATCTAAACTACAATAGAACAAAAAGGAAAAAGTGTTGACATCACTCTCACCGATTTTGTATCAAAGTCAGGATATAGGTCAGTATTTGCTAAATGAATATATATATATATATATATATATATATATATATATATATATATATATATATATATATATATATATATATCATTAGGTGTTTGCGACAATGTCAAATAAAGTAAATAAAGTTACTTTATAATAGCATGTAATGGAATACAAAAAATTAAGCTAACAAACAAACAATTAAATTAAATCAAATATAATTTAAATCAAAATATACATAACAATATATATATATATATATATATATATATATATATATATATATATATATATATATATATATATATATATATATATATATATATATATGTGTGTGTGTGTGTGTGTGTGTGTGTGTGTGTGTGTGTGTGTGTAGATTTTGTGCATATATATCCATACGCGCGTATGCCCTTTTTAAACATAATCACCCGAAACGCGCTAAAGAGGTATCGTAGTTAGGCCCTCAGCTGAGATCCCCTTGAGTGAGTGAAATGTCACATAAATATTTTGTTTCTGATTACGTATGTATGTATGTATGTATGCATGTATGTATGTATGTATGTATGTATGCATGTATATGTTAGCATGTATGTATGTATGTATGTATGTAAGCATGTATGTATGCATGAATGTATGTATGCATGTATGTATTTATATAGGTAGGTAGGTGTGTGTGTATGTATTTATGTATGTAGGTATGTATGTAGGTAGGTAGGTAGGTAGGTGTGTGTGTATGTATGTATGTATGTATGTATGTATGTATGTGTGTATGCATGTGTGTATGCATGTGTGTATGTAGTTATGTAGGTAGGTAGGTAGGTATGCATGTATGCATGTATGTATATATGCCAAAAACGCAAAGTTGAGCAGTTTTCCAACGTTTCCGGCTAAGCAAAGTCTTTCCCAGAGAAAGAAACAGTTTAAGTCTACAACAGCAAAAATATATTCGCGGGTTGGGTGATTTTTGGTCTCTGACATAGCAGATTCTTGTAGCAGGCATGAGCTGGTTCTTCTTCAGATGACGCAGTTTTCGGTAAAATGTGAGAGAATCTACGATGCCAAGCTATCGAATTTGATATGGTGTCTTATTTAAGTCATTAGCCGTTACTTGAATTGGGATTTATCACATTTTCCCAGTGGAAGCGAAGGTACTGTACCACTAATGGCGGGTTATCTGCGTCAACATAGGAATCAATTGGAAAAATAAATTCCCTATTCATTAGATGGAAGCGTCAGTCAGATTGCTGACATGTATTGATTAAACAGTACGGGACCTGGTCAAATGTCTTCATTCGTCATTCAGACGTATGGTTTAGAGCAGTCTACCCTTAGAATTAATGCAATCTTTATGTGTGAAGAAAAGGAACGAAATTAACAGAGAAGTAAAACACAAGGTTTAACACAGAGGTTTAACATAGAAGTGTAACGCAAAAGTGTAACATAGAAGTGGAAGGCAACAGTGTAGCACATAAGTGGATACTAAGGATGATGCTTCAGTGTCTTAACACAAGTCTTAAATCAGCCAGCCACTTTATGCAAGTCGGACCCTAAGATAAAAGATACAATCGCCAAATACAACCAGGGTAGTATTAGCATAGCACTGTTAACAAGAAAAAAAGAATCATCGCACCTTCTCATGTAAAGAATTTGAATATTTTTACCTGCCCCAAATGGAAATGATGTTAAACTGAGGAACGGATGCATACAAAGAGATACATAATCACCATATAAATATAGCATTCGAAGCTTATCTTCTACAGTTATGCAGCTGAGCCTCCATCTAAAGACGACTCTTGTTCAAATACAACAATCTTTCATGTCTTTTTTTAAAATCTTAATGTGCTATTTTGTTTTGAACTGGGAACGTGAAGTATGTAACTGTTTATATTCTCTGTGCTTATAATTAAAAGCAGAACAGAACAAAAAATATAAACCGCTGTAATTGCACGGGTTTCAGTAATAAATCTACTTGTTCAATCAGTTATACATTACATCTACCTAGTCAATACATTTGAACATAAAATGAAACAAAAGTGCTTCCTGTGAGTGAATAACCGCTGTATTTCATAGTTTGGGTGAAAAGTTAAACATTTTCACCGAATGGACGAATTATATCCGTTATACACTAAATTCAAGTAATATACTCTATTTCGCTTTCTGTTTCTCTCTGTCTCTGTCTCTCAATATGTGTGTGTATATATATATATATATATATATATATATATATATATATATATATATATATATATATATATATATATATATAGCCAATTGCAAACGACTATCACATATGCACTCATATACGTAGGTCTGCGGCAATTTTAGACTCGTGGGGGCCCCTTCACGATTTGTTGACAAGTTTACCCTCAGATCTTTTTTCCATCTCAATGAAGAAATCCGACCTCTCCTGGCGATCGCACCTTTCACACCTAGATAAGACCAGTACTTAATAGGTAGATATACATCACTAATGTAAACCGGTGCAAGATACAGCACAATAAGCTCATCTGCAATTATCCCAGTATCATGTGGTCATACTGCAACATTTTGGGTATGAAATAGCCGCCTAACAAAAATGATCAATTTTGATATTTATTTCCTACATATTTTGCAACAAGAAAGTGTGATTAACATCAATATAATATAACATAATATAATATAATATAATATAATATAATATAATATAATATAATATGATATGATATTGATGTGATGTGATGTGATACCATACCATACCATACCATACTATACCATTCGCTCGCGTCACGTCACGTCACGTCACGTCACGTCATGTCATGTCATGTCATGTCATATCATGTCATATCATATCATGCCATATAATATCAGGCTGATACACACACAAATACACCAAATTAAAATTTATGACCCAAATTAAGGTATAGAAGACTTAATAATTTTTTTCTGGTTCCAAACAACATTATTATTAGCAACGGATGTCTCTACCGAGCGAATCAATCACTTGCGCGAGTTTTAGCTTGAAGTCACTTGTTTTTTGTTTTTTGTTTTATTTGCCAGGATTTCAAGACAACTGACGTTGTCCAGTGACTGCACATACGCTTGCTCCAATCATCGAATGACAAACAGTGCAAAACTAAAAGTACACAAATGCATGACTTTTCCTTGTTTCACATTTGCGTGTCTTCGTCCTATTTCCTATTTGCATGGATTCTCCATTAAGCGAAGCGAAATGCCAAACATGTACACTTCCGGTTCCATTCCAGATTCAGTCAAAAACACAATCTCGAACAACAACCATAAAACAACCTACATCTGCCCTAGCATCATCTTCGTTTTCATCCACAATGAAGGGCATCACAAAATAAAGGAATGCCCCATCCTAAACATTCCGTGGTAGAAATATCGGCCCCTGTCATCAGTATTTAACAGCAAATGGCACAACCGAACCTCGCCGCTTATTGAAGATGGGATCTACCTGCCCACAGAAATTATTGCGAGAACTCCGTCTCAAGGTGCCAAACATGTATATTTCTCTACCAGACTAATCCATACAATTATGAGGTCTTTTGAATACTGTACATTATGATGCCTGGTCACATTATCAAAGAAATAGTCATTACAACCTAACAAAGAAATAAACGGAGACCAACAACAAATGAAACATACAATATATTTGTATACAATATATCTCAGGAACGAATACAAAGACGATAGGTCAGGCAGTTAGGACAACACACACACACACACAAACACACACACACACACACACACATATACATATATATATATATATATATATATATATATATATATATATATATATATATATATATATATATATATATATATATGTTATAAAATAAACAACACCAGTACGTAGAATGTGTTAGAAAAAATTACTGCATATGCATATATATATATATATATATATATATATATATATATATATATAATTACTAAAGTATATTAACCTAATTTCAAAGACAACATTATTGAAATCGAATACTTGCACGAGATCACGTAGTATATCAATTGGAATATTTAGAACGGAAGATATCTTCTAAATGCGACACAAATTGGTGAGTTCTTTACGGGAACACGTTTAACAGTTGGGAGACATTAAAATATATAAAATGCGTATAAAATATAGTATTGCAAAGTTCATTTTAGAAATAAAATGTAGTTTTTAAATAATAATGAATACGTTAGTTATTACATACATTTATTACGTACCTTCTTATATTTTAAAAAAGATTACGACTTAGAGGATTGTAATACAAGATACATATTTTTGGTACAAAAAGAAAACGTGACTTTCTTTTTTTACGGTTAGATAACGTTGATCCTGATTGGCAAGCTAAATGATGGGGTGTTTCCCAGACGAAATTCAAAGTTAAGTTATTTTTCTTGCTAAAGTGGTCAAAATTCCTACTGCGAGGCAATAATTTGACCCCGGGATTAATGAGAATTTCTCGTTATAAATTATCAAATTGATGGGCGTCTGGAGGTTGAGAGGCATGAACCAGAGAGCTTCGACTTCAATGAAGACAAAGAGAGACTCGGAAAACACATGGTATGTCTCAATCATATATAATATGTTCAGTGATATAAATTTTTACTTACTTGTTTCACGTATTAGTTTTAAATTCATACGTCATTTTTCTTTGAGTACGTAAAGTGCTTTTTTTCATTCATTAGTCTTGAGTGTTCTATATCTCACGTATTCTACGAATATCATATATTACTCTCTTAATATGAATTTCGAGAAAATTGTTCGAATTTAATCCTTTGCATGTAATACCAATTTTATGTTGAGAATGTGTGAATTCATCGGTCTTAAATTATCTGAATAATGTAGACGATGAATTGATTTTACTATGTCTGGAAATGTTCACCATTGAAATGCTAGTTAGCGAGTAATGAAGTTAACTTAAGGCTTTAAGTTCAGTAATTCAATGGTGCAACTAACATGTGGGTATTTTAACCGAGAGTAAATGGTATTTGGCCTTAGAACGCTTGCCACCCAGCACATGTTCTAGTTAGTGATGTATAGCCCATATTAGGGATAGTACTATTTACTGATGTGTTTATTTATGTCATGGTTCAAGTCTGAAATGCGGATAACCGCTAGAGAAAGATATTAATATTATGATAATAGGACCGTGTGTATCAGTTGTAAAGAACGAACTCATCCATATTAGCCTTAGTTACTGCTGAGTTATATTAAGACGATAACTGATGTAACAAGAGTCGGGAATTATTGTCCGATGACAGAGGTAAAACAGCCTGACAAATATTTAGCTTGCATACTTATGTTTTTATTTTAAAGGAGACAATAGCTTCATGTGTGCGCTACGGAGTTCAAATGGAGAGCAGACACACAAGCTAGGGCTAATGACTCGAAGAGGCAGGAGGGATAGGAAGAAAAGAGGAAAAGGAATACGGCGTCTCTGACCTGCCACCAAAGTTGATTTGAGATGCCCGGAATCAGCCATATTATATCGGCATGCTGGGCGTATTAGTCCGGTCATTCATAGTTTCATGATTAAATTTGTCTTGTCCATAAACAAAACAACTAACTTCATTTTTTCTGACTTTTATGAGTTTATTTCAATCTTATAGAAAATGTCTCATTCAACTGTCATGGTCATTTTCTTTAGTTTATGTAATTGATTAAATTGTTACATTTTAGATACGGGGATCGTGTTGTTCCATTCTTTATATCTACTCAGATCTCTAATGTTGCATCCATGAATTTCATATTTTATGAAATTATTTCCTCAATCAGGGCAATAACACCGTGGTTGTTCATCTTCTAGATAACGTTAACTGAAATGAAAGCGCCAAATAACAAATGGGCACGCTTACGTTACCCCATCTGAAAACGAAGCAAGTCCGATTCAGCAATACATCGCTGCGGGTTTATCATTGTTGTCAATGAACTATACAAGGGGAAATAATTTCACAAATGCGAACGGCGTCTGGTCATATTTCATCACCATAATGAATTTTTATATATGAAAGGTAATGCAGTTTCTATTTATTTTTTTCTAGGTGACACGGTATTCGTTTTATTTATGCAGGTATAACTTTTTAAGGTACACACAATCAAGTGTCGCATGGCATTATGGGATAGGTGATATTTTCACATGAAAACATATAAGGATATGTTTGTTCACATGTGTAAATAAGCTTTGAGTTCTGTTAACCGAGAGTCAGTGATATTTGGCCTCGGGAATCCTGTACACAGACACATGTGATCAAATAGGAATGTGATATAAACATGTAAATGTTTTCGCCAAAACGTTTCTATAGTAGGTAACAAATTAGTAAACAAACCCTTTTTCTGGAATAAATACTGTAGCTATAAAGTAGTATTAAAAATACAAAGAATTAGTGCTTATAATTATTGAAATATTTTAAAATAATTTGGCTGATGAAATAGTTATGGAAAAAATAGGCATCCTGTATTGCATGGTACGATTCCAAAATCTGGAAGACGTAAATTAATTACCACATCTGATTATCTTCATACAGTGTGGGAATTTAATGAAACTGTTCGTAAAAATGTATAAATAACAAAATCTTTTACCAGAAATGGTAGCTTATTTAAATAGAAAAGAATGGTAACGGATCAGTATGTGTGTTTTCCTGACGTTCAACCGCTTTTAATGAAAACAATCATATTCTTTAACAAATCCTGTGTAAAGGTGTTTTCTTATAATATGTCTCAGAGTTAAAATTGTATGCTTAAAGCATTGTATGTAAGAATGCTCCTATTCTTATATAATCTTCAATAACCTTTAATACTTCTTAAAATTTAAATAGAGTTTCTTGTGCGGTGTATGGAGACAGAAGATATAATTTTACAGCAAACGTTAATACAAATTTAAAGATTAGTTTAAAGGGAACAATCTATAAGTAATTAAGTCCTAATAATGCCAAAGCAGACTACATAAGCACGAAAAACTGAGACAATCAAACATGTGCTAATAATGTGACATAAACATAAAATACGTTCTGCCGAAAAATATCACGATGATTAAAGACTATAGCGAGCAAGTTACAATTTTAGAATGGGATCACGACCACTTAAGTGCTAAAGATAAAGGATCAGTAAATCAAGATTATAATTTGTTTATGAATGTCCTAAACTTACACTGTATTTAACCATAAACAATCTATATCATTATTGCAAGAAATTAGTGAAAATTATATTTAATTTGTATAACATTGAAAGTTCATAATTTTTAATAACATGCCTTTGCAGATATGAGCAGTAGGATTTTTAGATAGTTTTCATTTCGCAATCATTTGAGAACCATTAGAATCTTCTAAACGGATGATACATATATAGAAGCAACAAGTGCTTTGGTGTAAAGCAGCAAATACATTTAAGAACAAATCGTCTATCCACATCAATGCATTTCATATTTTAATACCTTTCAAGAGAGCAATAGTTTTGATACTGGAGGAGGAAAAAGCATGACAGCGCATACGTATGCGAAGTCAGATCACGAATATTTTCATAACAATGAGATTATAAGCAAGAACGGAGAATACCTACGATTCATTTCCTGCGGTATTTTGTATCGCTTATCCTTGCCAACAATCCGTGTGATTAGGATAAAAGCCAATAAATGTCTGTTATAAATGTTTAAGCTGAAAAACAAAGAATATGAAACTAATCCTGGAAGGATGATGCAAGCTTTGAGGAATTATAGTAGGATATTTTAATACAGTACCACATTTGCATGACGACTTTAACGACTATTCTTTAGTACCATAACAATAATTTCTAAACGGTCTGAATTAGTTATCTCCGTGACAGAAGAAATGATAGAAGATAGTTATTGTATAAAACCTTCAGTATCATATTTATATCCCATATACTTTTGTCAAAACAAAAGGAAACCTAACTGTTACTATGTGCTGTAATCTCTCATTACACCAACATATAATGAATCTGTGCAAGGCTGCATATGTGGAGTTGAGACGCATCCTCTCCATCGTAATTTTGTTTTGGTTGTGTTGATACTTTACGTTTTTGAGCAAATTAATAAAAGCCCAGCTAAAACCAACAAGTTTTATAAAATTTAACAGATTATTTATTTCCCTACGGTACTAAATGGAAAGGTAAGAGAACTTACGGTATTGCGAATTTAATCCTAAATAATCATAAATGTACTAACACAATTAATAATGAATACAGTTCTGAGTAGACGTTAGTGGTATTCCAAATAATTGTCAATGCTGAAGGTGTTGATGTATCATCTGTGACCTGTAGAGTGGAAATATGCAAACAGTCTTTTCCTAATCGCAATAAGATAATAGAAGATTCCATATATGTATCGTTTAATTAGTTTCGCTTTCCATAAACAATAATTAATGTATTAGTTATTCACAGGGAAGAATCTTTCTTTAAATTATTTCAGCCCAAATCAAACACTGAAGACAAAAAGATTCTGATTCAAAATCCTACAAAATGAATACACAATTGTATTCGTTAACAAGATTGTATGCTCTTGTACCTGACTTAGGCTACAATTAGCATTTGCTTACGAAAAATTACCTTATGGAAAATTTCATTTTGGAAGATTCCATATGCTTACAAGATAAAATCTGTTACTAAAATTATAATATAGGATTTAATAAGCATAATGTCTTTCGCTCAGACCAATATAAGTATGTTTACTGACTTTAATTATGATCTTAATATTAAATCCATTATCATAGAGTAAAGGCTAGCTATGTATTACTTGTTTATATACTATAAACAATCGATGTATTTCGTCAGTTACACAACGAAATTGATTTCTGTCACGGTTAGCTTCTAGATACAATTTTACATAATTCATAACATATATTAAATGAAAAAACTAAGAAGCAATGCAAATGAAATATACATAACATTTTATGTTTCCAAACACTTGTGTGTGTTCCTTAGCACGTTCATGGCTGGACAACTGTAATTCACTTATATCCGGTTCTTGTCAGCCTCGTTTATAGAAATTTCAAAATGTTCAAACCACAGCTGCTCGGATTATTGTTAGAGTACGAAGAGCTGAGTAAACCTCCCTTGCTATGTCACTTTCACTGGCCGTTGGCTCAATGCAGAATGAAATAAAAACTGTGCACATTAGGCTACATTTCGTTGACTGACCCCTGTTCAATATACCTATCTGATCTCACCCATATGTATAACCCATTCAGAAGCTTACGATCCACTTCCCACGCTCATATTTTCATTGTTTCCACAGTTAGAACGAATTCATATGAACAACGTTCTGTTGCGTACAAGAGCCCAGCTACGTGGACCATATCACCCGTTCATCTTACAACCAAGGACACCATACTCTCACTCAATAATGCTCTAAACATGCACATATTGCGGCTTTTGAACCGGCTTAAAGACGTAGTAATTTTTAATTCGTTCATTGTTGTCAGCATTTTTATTTGTGATTTCATAGTGTTTGTGTTTGCAATCTTGACGTTGTATATGTTTTCATGTATTTCTAATATTTTAAAGCGCTTAGGGCAATTAAAGATTAGGCACTGTGATAAGTCCACATAATTATAATGATTATTGTTATCCGTAATTGAAATGTGAAGTTGGGAGGATTATAATTAAACCTAGTACATAGAGCTGTCTAATTTGATCAACAGAAGTGAACAAAACGTACATAGAATTACACTTATCTTTGTGACAGAAGAGAAGAAACAAAACATGTACTTTAATCAAAGAAGATTAATTTAAAAGTATGAAGAATGTTATGTCAGGTAACAAAATAGATACAACTAGAAAAATGACTAAAGTAAGACTGTGTAATAATTAAGAAAACATCATTTCACTGAAGCAAGAGATTACCTTTGCGAATATACACAATCTTTTTTCGTCTGGTCTGTGACTTTGAGTGATATATTATTTTACCATCTGATCTTTTCCCCATGGCTACCAACTGAATCTTAACTTGATATCCACATATTTTGATACCGTTTACATTATTTGCATGTATGGCTCAGTACTGTTTTGCATAATATGTTAGAGCGAAACTCAACATCAATCTGGAATGATGGTCATTTGGAAGCAGCGAATGATACTGTAATTAATGAGCCTTATACCGATAATGAAAACTGATGGTGGAATTTCAAACAAAACATATCTTCAACATATTGAGTTGATTTATGCTAAAACCTTATTAAGCATTATCTATAAATAGATGAAGATCATTTTAGATTAATTAAACCTACTTGTACAACAAATAACGACATTAAACTGTTGTATATTGAAACAGGTACAGATAAAATTCATATTCATATAAAATTGAACCAGGACATGATCTATTACCCAGTCTTATAAGCCAACATAAAAATTGAAGTTAATTTATAAAGTCATATTAGGAATTGTACGAAAAGGGAATATATGGATATAAACTGTTTAAACAATTATTATTTCTATCATAACAATCGACTAATCTACTTGTACCAGCGCTTATAGCAAGCAAACCATTTCAGTTCCAGCTAACACATACATGTAAGTTCTGATCACAAGTGAACCATTTCGCAAGCAAAGGAGAATTGTTAAAACTTTAATATATGAAACTAAATACGAACAACCTAAAAAAGTATTATGTTTTAATTGGAAAAACTGACTTAAGATGTTATATTGATGTATTAAAGCTAAGGTCTAAAAATGAATTATATGTATCTTGACTTACCGATATGCGATATCTCTATAAGAGATAAACAAACAACTACACTAAGATGTTTTACGCCTACTGCACATAATGCTTCTGTGAAATGTGATTGTGTTATTTATATTGTTGTTGCATTAATTGAGTTCGATCACCATCAACATTTTCTGTTCAATCTAAGCTTCAGATATGAAATGTGTTGTCACAATAGTATTGCTGTATTTTCTTCTAAATCATGCACTGGTTGTCTAAACATATATTTTCATCGTATAGGTGTGCAGTCTTTTGTTCAATGGATGCAGGTTGTGCAGTAGGTATTTTATTTTGTACTTGACTAACTAAATTACAAATTACCTAAGACCGATTGCTATGATTATTTTACAGAAGCCAGTAAGTCCAACATATATCTGCATCAGGGACACACACACACACACACACACACACACACACACACATACATATATATATATATATATATATATATATATATATATATATATATATATTACTATATCCAACTGATATTTTTCATCAGTATTCACATGTTCCAGCTCCATATTTATAATGACGTGCATATGCACTTAAGGCAACAATTGGTGTTGGTTTTCCAAAATCTTGATGTAGAGTTGTTTCTTCTTCAGGTACGATCGTATATGATTTTTTTATCAGTTCATTTAATTATCATTATACAAGTTTATAATGTAAATATCTAAACATTAGTTATATTCTGAATGGAAAATGCTAATGTTTCTGAAGTGTATCTTTAATTTTTAAATTTTATTAGCTATTCGTATATCTTCTGGCATGGAACAGAGTTGCCTGGAGTCATAGTACGCTACTTACTTGTTTGCTTATTGTTTTCGCTTTACACAAATTTAAATAACTGTCGGTGAAAACATTCCAGTTAAGATTTTGACAAAAAATGTACCAATATGAACCGATTTTACAAAAATGATTAGAAGCTAAATTTGTTCTAGAAGATTTACGTGCATAATTCTACGGTGCTAGTCAAATACATTCGGGTGATACTGAATATTTTAGCATAGATTCCCACGTGTTGTGTTTCTTTTAATAGTTCATTTTGTACACGTTGTATTTGATTTATTTCTGACACGTGTCCCTGTATGCGTTCTTAGAACATAACTATAATAGCCACTTTATCCAAAATGTCACATTTAAATGGGTTATCTCTGGCATCTATTCAACATACTTTGTACGTATATTTCACACTTGTATGCTTTTCATCCACATTTGCTTATTTACTGTAAACAAACCTTTCACTCGAAACGAAACTTTTGAATGGATTTTATCTGGAATGTATCCTTATTTGCATCTTTAGATCAAGGACAATTTACAATTTTCATATCTAAATAGTTTTTCTCACAAGTTAGACATGTCGAAACTCGTATAACGTCTTCGCTTGCTCGCATTTGCTCTTGTTCAACTTTTTCTTGACTTGCAATGTCACTTCTGTTACCATGTACTAGTTGTTCATTTATGAATTTATAACATTTAATTACAATTGTTTTCTCTTAAAAGTAAAATTAATTTGCTAGGTCAATCATTTAATTACAATAATTTGCTTCATAACTTTCTTCTAGGGTTTTGAACCAGTTGAATAAGATTCTTATTTTAAAAAATTGACATCTGTGGATGGTCATATAGTGAGCTAGCTTTTTTTAAACACATTTAAACATTGTAAACACATTTTCTGAAAATGGCGATAGCTAGCATTTTTGGTCAATTATTTCAAGTAGTTATTTCTACTCAGATTTATAAATTAGCAATGATGACCATGTACAACTGATTTTTTTTCTTCTTAAAATAAAGCTTCAAACTGATGGTGATCCAGATTTTATGAAACTCAAAATGGTAAATGGTCATCATAATGAACCCGCATTTAAAAAATAAAATAAAGTGGTGAATGTATTGAACGTTAGCTAAAAATAATCATTGATGAAGAAACCGAATTAAACATAGTCTATGTTTCTTTGCGCCGAATCGGCATATCTAGATGTTTTCATATATATTTCTTACATTTGACTTAGAGGAAATATCTGATGAGTAAATTTAAATATTAGTATACATCTGATTCATTGTTCTAATTATTGTGTCCTTTTCAGATGTAGTCCATGAAGAAAGATCCATAGTCCAATGTATTGGTCTTCGGGACTCTTGAGCCGCTAAACGTTTCATCCAATTAAATTCAGTGCAAAACCGATATAGGAAGTTGCGATAACGTTTAAAGTGAGTTTATTACGGCTATAGTTCAATATTGGTATGTCGTTTTCAGCACAGTTGCAGGTAAATATGTGCTGGAAAAGGAAAATGCAGAGATGTTGGTTCCGAAAGTATACTAAATATAATATAAGGTTGTAGACAATATGGTTTCCATCTGCATGCGTATCCATATTGTTTTCTGGAATAACATCGGTGTACACGGAATGTCCTCAGATATTTTGTAATTTTGGGCATTCCCTGTAAGATTCTATTCATTTGATATATAGTGTCAAGCGGAGGAAGAATCATGGCTTCTACATCATACACTGGAAATTTCACGAACAGTCCGATGAACCTTTCCAATTTTAAAGATTATCTCTCAACAACTATGGATTTGTCAGATCTAAGCACATGGGATACCGATAAAGTGGGACCCACTTCCATGTCGCCGCCATCACGTCTTATATTATTTAGTGAAGAGTATGCCAAGGTCCATGGCTATATCAGTGTTTGTGTTTGTGCTTTTGGAATTCTGGCTAACATCGCCAACATTGTCATTCTCACACGAAAGAACATGGTGTCCTCCACAAATGTGATACTTACGTGGCTTGCCGTCGCAGACCTATTTACAATGTTGGATTATTTTCCGTTTGCAATGCATTTCTATATTCTTAAGGATATGGATTTAATTTTTCCAGCGACCCGCGGATATGGCTGGATGATATATCTGTTATTTCACGCAAACTTTAGTATTGTCTGTCACACGGTTGCAATTTGGTTGACAATTGTTCTGGCTACATTCCGATTTATCTATATATGGTTTCCAGCTAAAGGAGGAACATACTGCACCGTCCAACGGGCAATGCATATTTCTTCTATTTGTGTTGTCACCACTGTGTGTCTATGTATCCCCAATTTTGTCATAAATAACATGGCACCGTACCAACACAACATGTACAATTCATCTAGTAATCAAACAGAACCTGATATAGTGTATAAGGTTCAGTACAGAAGCGGTGGCGTATTTGATGTCATAGATACCATGAATAAGATGATTCAAGCCATTATTTTCAAGATTATTCCGTGCTGCCTGCTAACTATTCTGACGGTGTTGCTAATTACAGCGATGCATAAAGCTTACAAGAAACGGATGGCGCTTAAGAATCAAGGAAAACGAAAAGAATCGGACAAACATGGTGAGAATAACCGAACGACTGGAATGCTTTTGGCCGTGGTTGTGCTGTTTCTTATTACTGAGTTGCCTCAGGGAATTTTGACCATTCTCGCCCTAGTAATGGATACATTTTTCATGGACGTGTACATGCCTCTCGGAGATCTACTGGATATCATGGCATTGTGTAACAATGCAATAAATTTTGTCCTATATTGTAGTATGAGTCGTCAGTTCAGAGAAACATTCATTAAGGTATTTTGCAGATGTTATCCTGCATCAGGTCCTGGCTGGATGAAAATGAAAGTGGTTAGGGCTACAGAGAATGGTGGGTCAAGTGTAATAGAGCACGGTCAGACACACGTTTGACACAGCAAAATCTACTTCGTGTAGATGCAGTCAACATTATTTTGCCATCTAAAAACAGAACAATATCTTCTAATCAAATGGAGGACAGTATTCTTCTATACGAAAAATGGACACGTATGCAGCTTCGGAATTCGCCTGCAATGAAAAGGCACTAAGTGATGTAATATATTATTCATACTGTAAGAATTGAAATTTGTAGGTCAGATGTGAAATGTATATCGCATGATTATAGAATCATATATATTTAAGAGAACGTTCAGTTTAACTATCAATATGTTTGCTGCAATCAAAATTGTAGTATAGGTCCATCTCTTTAATAACACTACTTGTTAATAGATTCATGTGGATTTCAATATTTCGAATTCGTTGTATCGTTCAAAGTCCTCAAATATATTATGTGCTGACATATTATCATATTTTAAAATTTGTTATATATTCTGACATTTATATATCTGCCTTGCATTGTTTGAAATACTTGAGTCTGTGACTGTGTAACTTTTATTAAAATATTACCAATGAAGAACATAATGCATGGGTAACAAAACTGGTTTACACCCATGTTAGTGCAGCTGTATAGTTTGAATTATAGTCCTAACAAGTCAAAACATACACGGAACTGATTTGACCGGAACACTTATAGCTGCATCATCTTCATACATAATGCATTGGCGAAAGCAATGGGTGAAAATGAGATGTGCTATCTTATCACCCGTGGCTGCCTGTGATACTATTTCCTCGGTTATCACGAATCTTAATAAACCTTCTTAACCAATCACTGCGAGCGCGAGTGAAACTTTCTGGTAATGTTAACTAATCATCATCTTACATTTCGTTTAAAATAGCCAATTAAATGTTCTCTTCCATCTAAAGCCAATCATCGAACGACAAAAAAGGCACCTTTGCTAATGCGTAAGAGATTGTTACATTGTGTGATGATGCATTCCTGTTTATAGCTATTGCAAACATAGTGGAAATCTTATCGTTGGCAGTCACACGTGACAAAGAAGCGTAAAGGATGATCGTTTGTGGCTTGCGACGATGTACACAATGAAGCACGTGACTTTGAGAAGAACATCGCAAACGAGTCATGCTGACGTAAGTATCGAGAGTAAGTCATCATTCATTTATTATTTAAATTATGTTGGTGTTGGACTTGGAAAGTTTCCATAGCAATTCTCGATCTTTGGACTCTTTTATAGATGAGAGGCTGGTCTTGATCAAGGCCGGATTAACCCATAAGCTAACAAGGTTATTGTCTTAGGCTCTTATATTTCGAATATATGTTGTAGGCCAGGCTTTAGACCCTTTCTTTCATACTGAATAACAGTTGAGGGACCATCCCTCCAATAAGCCGCTGTCCCCCATAGCGTTATCTCAGACATGATGTTGATGAATTGAAGACAAAATTTACTGATTATAATGCAGTATGGTATAATATTAATCGTTATATTAGCAACGAAGCACATACTAGAGGCTGGTACTTTCTCCTGGTGTTACTTACATAATACTGAAACTATGGATAAAGCACCTGCATAATTTGACAGTAAGGCAGGACAAATGTTTTTAAAATGCATTGAATCCTAATTTGTAAGTAACTTGCGCCCAAGTCCATATCTGACTAATTTTAATGTATTTGCCAGTTCAAAGAAAGATTTTATCTTATAATGCATTACAGGAATCTTGCAAAAATGGATACTATGTTTAAGCAATAATGTAGATTTTGTGATTTATTTAGAAACTTTGGCACGTTACAATAATTTTCTGATAGGCTCAATTATTCGGCAGGAAACTTACATGCATTCAACTAATTATCTACACGCATTTACATAAAAACGTCTCATGTGCGTATATCCGCTAGATTAGTGCTTGAGGGGAAAAATAAAGGAATTGATAATCGAGGAAAGGGTGTAACACGAGGACACACTGTATCTTGTAAACAAATATTTCTGGTTGATTTTAAAATGGTATGATCAATTCGATTGGGCTATTTCCTAAGATACTTTTTTCAAAGTCCTTTGTTAGATCCAGTACTCGGGCGAAAATGTATGTCACTATGGTCTTAAAGGTGCATTTATTCAGAATAAATTATTCTTTTAAAATTTAATACTAAGAAAGTTTAAATGAACTCAATTTAATCCTGATTGTTGAATGTTCTGCACCTTAATTCATCAAAAAACCTACCAGATCAAAATTGTTGATCACTGTGATAGACACTTAATGGGGTCAAGAAAAGAATATGTCGTGCTTATCATATCGAAAAACAGGTTACATGAATTTGTTTTAGACACTCGATGCTTTCGTTGGGACATCTAACTCGCGATATTTAATCCGGTTCGTACCGATTCATGTCTTTTGGTTGACCTCGTCCAAAAATGTTCACTTAATTGAATATTGATTTTGAGATATGTATTTCTCAGGGCATGAAATTAATAACCTTCTCAAGGAGTATAGGTGAATGAGGACCCCAGTAAAGTGTTTAAATGCTATAAAAGGTATGTGCAATCTGATTCTACGAAATGACACCCATTGCTGAAATAATTCGTTCTTACTCCCTATTTGAACTGTATAATTTTTTATTTAATTGAGTCATTTGATTGTGCCGTAACTCGGACCAGGAGCTTCTTTGCACATCCATAATTTTCCGCTTAATGTGCGACCACTTATTAAAGTAAAAATGTTATTTTCAACATTGCTTTTTAACTGTTTTCCTAAACAGATTGTAAAAAGTACCTTTGTGGGTCGGACATTATACATGTTTTTGCTGTTATTATCTACTATAGTCTGATCACTGCCTTTCATGCATCCCGATAATCACTAATCCTGATCTAGTAGTATACATTATGAATTCGAGGATAGAAAATCCTGGCCTAGAATATATAGCATGAATTCGAGAAATGGGAGTCTTGATTTAGTAGTGTATAGTACTAATTCTGGATTTTAGAGTCTCGACTGAGCAGTATTTAGAATGAAATGAGAACTCTGAGTCACATGCAAGCAAGATATCGTAATTTCATTTAAATCTGCGTTACGTTTACACGTATCGCTAATATTAAATGAACATTGCGTTTAGTTTTGTATAAAATTCTTGATATTCTCATAATAAAAGTTATAGCTCAGCCAGTATTAAAGAGATTCAAACCCTACTAAACGTCGCTCACTAAGATAGCATTCCATATCATTGAAAATTACAACACTTGCACTTATATTTGCAGAACCAAATAATCAGCATTTAGAATGGGTACAATTATTTCATATTCTTATGAAACATAATCTTTTCAGAGTTTACCAATCCATTTTTCAAGTAGCTTTTGCATTCACTTCCTGTAATTAGAAATTTTGGAAGAAAACTTTATCCCTAGCTGCAAACGTAACAGAAAGATCCTCGTACCTTGTTTGTGCTGTCAGTACTTAAGTAGCGTTTGTAAGGTACTGTTGACCTGACTCTGTGTTTGCATGCAATTACTTCGAAGTGGTTTAACGTTACTTATCGAAATCGGTCTGGCATAACGCAAACGCATATGTTAGCACCTGTCATATATCATGGTGGATTTATTATTCGAAGGGAATATTCTGTAATGCATTGCAAATATTCCAGATACGAGTATAGTTCACAGCCAATTATGTGGAATGTCTTACGTTGTCTATATCAAATTACAAGATCGGCAGACCATTAAAAATCTGCTCTCTGAAGCCAAGCAAAGGTGATTTTATCCACAGTAATTAGACTGTTTTGACGAATCAGATCGCGTCAATGTAAGGATTCTCATCTTCGAGGCGGATACATAAACATATCTACGCTTAGTAACCGTACTGTTTTTTGTAAAGAACGCCAATTTATGTACAGAACCGCGCTACTTCGTACTGGGAACACCATTTCTGTTCAAACACGTTCTAGCTCGCAACAACTACTCAGCCTATAAATGATGTTACAAGTTGAATTGATACTGAGCATGTTTAGGGTGAGGGTGGCAAATAATTTAAAAGTTGAAGAAACATGTGTCAAAAATTAAAATAGTTTCACTATATGCCTCGAAAACGTGTTGTCGCATGATTGATAACAACATTCGATCAATCAGAACCGTTAGTAACTAACGAGCGTTTACGTTACTCTTTCTAATTCTGATATCAAAAATATAAAGTATATAACAGGATCTAATTATGACAAATATAATTTGTTTAAAACTTGAAATTTGTATTTAAAAAAGCAACTTCATTACAGCCACAGAGATTTCTAAATTAAGAAAACAATTTGTGTTCAAGACTCTGGTCAGTGGATGATGCCTGGGTGTCAATTGAATCGCAATATCTTTCTTAGATTTATTGTTCTTTTAATTTCTTGACTAATTATTTCCATAATTTGATCTTATATTCATTTATGCATTGATCCCTTGATAAATTTCGAAGCTTGATATTGGTTGCTTTGTATCTATAAATGTATACATAACAATTCCTTGTTGTACATTAAAGGATATTGCATCAATTTTACACACCTTAAGTCACAATCCGCTTCTTCGTGAGGTTCGTGCAATAACATGTTAGTGGCTTTTTGTAGTTTTGTAAATTGCCTTTTGGGCCCCACATGTCAGAGAGAGAGAGAGAGAGAGAGAGAGAGAGAGAGAGATTATGATGATGATGATGATGATAATAATGATGATCAAAGGATGATTTGTTTTGCAGCAAGTTCCATCATATATTTTGACGTTTGCTGCTAGGTTTAGGCAAAATGTAAGAAGTTATGATACTAATTCTTCACGGCCTCACAAGCGTATTAAGTATCAATGAAAAATGAATACCACATAATGATAAGCTAATCGAGTATCAATTAAACAAGAATGCCAAGGATAGGGTATTGTCTTGTACTTCCTTAGGTTTATGTTCGCTAACAACCAATGTAGTGTGGGTGTTTTTTTATTATTAATATCGTTTGCAACTAATGTTGTTGTTCTGTGATTATCATTTGACACGAGTACAATGAATCAGTGTAAACGCATAAAGGCCATAACGTAATTACCAATAAAGGTCCAGCCTGTATGGATACTGTTTATAATGATCTTTGAAACATAAAGGAAGTAAGAGCACAATGACGTTCGAATGAGATCGTTCACACGGAGGTCGTATCCTTCCTACGAATGAACAATATGGGGACTAATTGGAAGGCACTATTCATGTTGTAATCTAAGAAAGCAATGTGTGTTGATGTTACTTTCGTTATGTTTCGTCAGGACATTATGCTTTCAGTACAATAACGTTAGCTAATGTATGTATAAGTCAATATATATTCGTTAGCATCTAGCTATAGAGTTTCAAACAGTGCCTTTCTATTCTGCATAATAAAGATATTCAGAAAGCTTGTTATGTGCTGTTGACATACATATATGTGCTATATGAATACAGTAACACACACATATACGTACATACATACATATATATATATATATATATATATATATATATATATATATATATATATATATATATATATATATATATATATATGTGTGTGTGTTCGACTCAGTGATGAGCTTCATTCATACTCGTATGACATAATGTTGGCACGATGTTGAGGGAGAGAGAATCTCCAAAAGAAATGCTTAGTTGAAAGAAATATGAACTTGTGAATATTGCGAACATTGGTAACAATAAATATGTATTGCGCACAAATGCCAGTTGCCTTTGTCATTTGTCTTTGTAACAAGCATGTGAGGATGAAATTTTGCATATGCTATCACAATGAACTACCCCTTCCCTTGAATAATGCAGAAAAATTTACATTCCATCCAATGTTATAAAAATAAACAAAAACAAAAAAAAATGATGTACTTAGCGTTCAGATTTAACAAACAAATGATGAAATAGTTTCAGATATTATTTACGTGCTGCGTAAAAATTGACCTTTTCAGGAGGTACTGAAAACAGTTATGTGAATTGTGACAATTACGGTCAGAAATATTTATCAAAAAAATGCTTTTATTCAGTAGGAACTCTTAGCAGCACGAATAACTTAATATATTTATCATGCAACTCCGTTTATCAATGTAAAGCTCCGGTTGACTGAATTATTTCCTGGAACGTTTTAACAACACTGCACTTTACGAATTGACAGTGATCATTATCGTACCAGATACAATAACAGGGTGATAGGGGATTTTATCAAGAATCCATTAAACTGGACAGTAATGACATCAACAACTCTTTGTGGGATTTACTGCTCAAGTTTTATCAATCAAAGTATACAAACGTTTGTGAAACGAATATACGGGTTTCTTCAGTATATTAGTTGTTGTTGTTGTTGTTATAGGGTTTAACGCCATTTTTCAGCACAAGATAGGCTATACATGGCGGCCAGTATTAATGGTGGAGGAAGAACCCTGGAAAACCCCGGAAAGAAACACCGACCCACGAGAAGCTACCGGCACTTCAGTACATTAGAATACAAACAATTGGCAAATATCGAACATGTACATAAGTATTATTGACACGTGGATCATAATGGATAATCAATATTTAAGAATTGTTTGAGGTTAAAAATGAACAATGTTCCATCTGTCACCAAGGCTATCCAAGCAGAGGATCTACAGATCTGTCAATAAGGCATGATTATGTCGATAAAGGTAATCAAAGGATATAATCTGTACAGCATTATGAATAATGGTACATGCACAAGTATGACGTTTCGTGTTTTGTATATTTCACTCATACAGTGATAATGAATTAGTGATTATGTCGAGAACGTAATATGTAACAGGCCGATTTGGGTAGTCCAACCTGGTTATGGTTACAGGCAGAGAAAGTTAGTGGCAGTGTAGTCCCGAAATCGCGGCATAGTATAGCGTGTTATCAGGTCAATTGACAGAGGAATTGGTCGCCAAATTTGTATCAATATCCTATGTACTAGACAACCTATATTAACACTGCTACAGAGATCAATGTATATTTGAGTCAATCGGACTAAATTTACATCAATCGTTGTCCTCACGAAACGAAATTCTACCACAAGCAAGTCGGGGGGGGGGGAGGTTTACGAACGCGGATTTTAATGGGTCATATAAATGACACAAGAAAACGAACACACAGGCACACACAGGCAAACACACATACATGCAAACATACATACATACATCAATGCATGCATACATACAAACATACATACATACATACACACAGACATGCATTCATGCATGCATGCATACATACATACATACATACATACATACATACACATACATACATACATACATACATACATACATGCATGCATGCATACATACATACATACATACATAAATACATACATACATACATCAATGCATGCATACATACATGCATGCATGCATACATACATGCATACATTCATCCATCCATCCATCCATCCATCCATACATCCATCCATCCATCCATCCATCCATCCATCCATACATACATACATCAATGCATGCATACATACATACATACATACATACAGACATACATACATACATGCATGCATGCATGCATGCATGCTAGCATACATCCATCCATCCATCCATACATACATACATAATTGCAATGCCAGTAGCTGGTACAGGAAAGTAACATTTCCATTGGTCAGAATGTTACCACGTGATCAAAATGAATTGCGTTCATTTCTGTATGAACTGTAAGGAGAACTACTTTTCCACTTCTATAAATAGAGTCACGTGTAAAGCATAAGAAACACTGCCAGTGAAGGCAGACACGAAGTAAGCATTAAAGGAAAACAACATTCTTAAATTAAAAAAAAAAATTGAATAAATTTGGCTTCCATTGGTTGAAGGACTATTATTATGATGACCTTTTTACAATCAAGCAGGACAATCTCAAGTGCTATATATAGCTACGTAACAGAAAAACCCCAAACATGTATTACTACGCTCAATTAAGATTTCTGTTTTTTTAATGATGCAAACAAAATAACATAACAAATAATTAAAATTTCAATTATAAGAGTTTAACGTTGTTTTTTCTGAGTTTATCGTGGTATAAACTGTCAGTTGCCGACTCACACGTCTTACATAACGCCCTTCGGGCGTTATTTGCCGTGTGATTCGGCAACTGACAGTTTATACCACGATAAACTCAGAAAAAACAACGTTAAACTCTTACATACATGCATGCATACATACATACATACATACATACATACATACATACATACATCAATGCATACATACATACATACATACATACATACATACATACATACATACATGCATACGTGCATACATACATACATACATACATACATACATACATGCTACATACATACATCAATGCATACATACATACATACATACATACATACATACATACATACATACATACATACACACATACACACACACAGAGAGACAGACAGGCATTACCGACAGACAAACATAACTGACAGACAGACAGAGAGGGAAAATAAATACGGCAACGCCCACTTATCACCAGCAGTGACTTGGAGAACACTGGAATGACCTAGTGATGCTGACATGCCGGCAATGTCAGTTTGATCAGTGACTCGATGATATGATGAAAGTTGTTCTATCAATTTAACATAGCGGCTTATTGAATTTCGCATATCTATTGCTACGAGTATGATTATATTTTACAAACGGGACTAGTGTTATTCTCTTCTGTATCTCTGCTCAGATCTCTATTATTCCATCTAGTAATATCATACTTTTTTTACCCGCATTAGCACCGTGGATGATCCTCTTCCAGATAACGATGACAAAACATTACATGGAGCGAGAGATCTCACACATCATCCCAACAACTTGTGACATCATATAATTTCCTAGAATAAGTCACTCAACTATACTAGTGTCTTAAACAGTCAAAATGTAATTCAATGAAATTTCATGTTAAATGATGTTGCGGATTGCAAGTAGTTGCTAAGAGAACAAAAGCAATAAACATCTTACATTTTAGTATTATAAATCAAGACTCGAAAGTAAATGAATTATCACCGAATGCTTGGAACTTTGGTATTAGGTAATTGAAAATATGATCCAGAAGTCCTTGTGAGCTTGGAACTAATTGAAGATACCGAAGAAAATCGTTCTAAAAATATCTATGAAAAAACTCCAGTGACCTTAATTTCATCAACAACTTATCATTAACGTATGTGATCAACGTTTCATTAATGTATATGATCAGGTAATTGCAAATGATACCTTGTTGACAGTCGTTATTTTTCTAGTACATATTGACACCCATACACGTGGTACCTTACATGAAGATAATGTAAGACATATTGTATGTATTTATGTATCTATGTATATATGAATGTATTTGCGTATGAATGTATGAATGTACCCGACCACAATACAAATATAGATGGAAAATCTAATTTTAGACCACGAAAGTCATGATTCCGTTGAAACAAGACAATAACATTTCAACGGAACATTTTATATTCATATTCAGGTTGCGTAATAGGCATTCCACTTTGTACCCGACTTACGAAAAAAAAATCCCGTGAGACGTATTACGTTGATGTATTTAGATAATCTTTCTTCTATAGCTCGTTTCAATCTTACAGAAAAATAGATGATTATCTATGGTTGAAACGACACACCTCTGCTGCGTATCGATACGATTCACGCTATCAGCGTGCGATATGATACATATCGATGCACATGTGAACTTGAAAATAACGATACAGTTTTAAATCGTCTGTATTTTAATTAGGCACAGTATTATACCCTTTCTACATTTAATTTCAAAATATTGGTGAAAGGGTGATTAAAAGTCACGTTGTCTATTTTTGCCCATCCAACATGTACATCAGACTCGTATTTAAGATCATTTTCAAGCTAAAGACCACTCACATGTATCTCCAATAACTGGTACTCCCAGCTCCAATAATCCGATATTCTTCAGACATTTCAAAGTTATTGTCATCATCACTAATTTAATCCAGTATTTGCCAAACGAAATCGTAATGAACCACGCCAAGAATAAGACATGTTGGGTTTTTTATGTAGCCCGTATTTTTAAACACGCATTTGTGAAACGTCTTCATGAAAGGTTCAAACTACGCCATAGTACTGCTTATTCTTAGGAACCATGTGCCAATCAATTTTAGTTCAACAAACATTCATAACATATGCTTGAAGACCCAGATGTGTAAACAGTTCCTACCAGAAAAACACATGTCGCGACAAGAATGATTAAATAAAAATTGCACATTTGGAAAAGCACATTTTCGAAGGGCTAGCTTTCAACAGGTTTGCGGGAGTTTTTACATATCACTGTTCTCCAAGGTTACGAAATCGTACAAATTTCGAACGATTCATGCAACTGCACACCCTGACAGCATATTTAAGTGCTTTACATATTCTTTAAGAACTTATGCGCAAAGTTTCTCTGTTGCTTTGCCAACATTCCCTGTTTGTCGCGCAGGTAATAAGCTACATTAATTTATGATTGGTGGCTATTGTTTAACCTGGTCAGGAACAAACAATAATCGCCAATGAGAATTTAGTGTAACATATTTCACCATGCGACACACCTGTAATGTAGCTTTTAAATCGACCAAAGTAGACATGGTAAAAGTCACTGAATAAACTTCGCGTAAAAGTGGTTATTAAATTATGAGTAATATACATCATAATACACGTGGGACATCTTTGAAATGTATCCTCTATGCTGAAAATTCTGCAGAGTTAAGACAATTAGCACGGAAGGGGAGGGGGGATAACTTACACACCATGTCAATTTGTGTTAATTCATAGAAAGCGAGTATTCTCAAGTCTTTTTCGTTTTTATTAATACATCTGAGTGCAGTGACTGCAGATGCCATTTAATATGAATTCTTATTTTAAAGAATAATAAGGCCAACTAATTTTAATTACTGTATTCATGACTGCTGCAGACTAAAATAATACGTAAGTAGCATTTAGTATCGATTCTCTGGCTCTTTTTGGATGTGTGTATCGTCACAGCAAAAGAATCGATGCATCGATATATCAGTGAATCGTTTCACCCCACCATCATTTATTTGTATCATGATAATAAATAATTGTGTTTAACTTCATTCAGTTGTCATTTTTTATCCAGTATATTATAGTTCTAGTTCCATAATTATTATAGCCATTACATGCGCTAACAGAACCAACTGGCGTTGATTTTCCAAACCTTCACGTAGATTTGCATGTTCTTTCGGCCAATTGTCAGTCACCTGTTGATTTTTTTCTCCTTAATATATGTCCAATCTTGATAGGAATCGATATTAAAGTTGTTGAGCAGTAAACTCTTTTGCGTAATGTAGCCGATTTAGCCAAAATTTAATATAAATTGCAAGATTATGTGCATTATAACTTTATCTCTTAAAATTCATTAGTTATTCCTTTGTCCTAAGTTGCGGGACGGTATGCAGTGTACGGCCTATTTGTTTTGTCTTTTAAAACACAGTCGGAATAATTTCCGATAAAACTGTCCAGCTCAGAGTATCTGGTCATACTGCCACGAGTTTGACAAAGCAAGTTTGATAAATCCCTTTCGCGCAATGCGTAGGATCTAACATTTTTTAGACGTTTTTACACCGTTTACAAAATATAGAAGACTATAGAGTTCTAGTCATGTGTTAATGAATCTTTTATGACAAGTGTAGGTTTTCTAAATATTCTTTTATTTGAGACTGTTTGAGATTTCATGGGAACGGTTTTTGATAATACAAAAAATGGAATTGTGCTGAGCTAGCTTAATTTTAACAAATTTACAAGTAGTAACCATATTAATCACACTTTCTGAGATAGCGATAGCTTTTTTAGGAAACAATTAAAATTAGTACCAGTAACTGAATGTTTTCCGTCCTTCTTTGTTCTTTCTATTGCGAGACAGATGTTTTCACAAATAATTTAAAAATCAGCAATAATGCCCAAGGTTAAGTGTTAGGTATTCGATAGAATATCTTCCAAAGAATAAGGACCCAGTTTTTTTGAAAAAGAAACAAGTTGGTGAATTTTCGTCATGTTGACCCAGAGTCAGAAAATAAAATTCATTTCTACATCCTTAAGGACACGGGCTTAAACTTTCCAGAGATCCGCGGATATGACTGGATTGTATATCTATTTTTTTCATGCACACTTCATTATAGTCTGTCACAATGGTACAATTTGGCCGACAATTGCCCTTGACATATTCCAATTTCGCTATCTATGGTTTCCAGCTAAAGGAGAAATATTCTGTTCCGTCCGACGGGCAATGCACATTTCTTCTATTTTTGTCTTCACCAATGTATGTCAATGTATCCCCAATATGTATATGAATAACATGGAAAGCATGGACAATTCATCCAGACCTCACCTTCATGCTGATTTGTAGACAGGGAATTTACTGGTCGTAGTATAGCTTGGTAGAATACTAAACGTTTCCTTAGCATGGAAGCGCTTGTTAAAGGATGGTGCTTTCTGCTGCCATTTTGTTACATTTCGGAAACTATGGATAAAGCACCTGTATTTTTTGACGATAAGACGAGTCATATGTTATTAACATGTCTTGACTCCTATATTGAAAGCAGTTCGTGCCCAAGTCCAGATTCCAGACTTATTTCAAACCTTTTCACCGGGTTTGAAGAAAGCTTTTATCTTCTAATCTATTAAAGGAATAAACCATCTTATAAGACTAGATACTTTGTTTAAGTGATAATGCAGATAATGTGATTTGTTTATAGATTTTGGCATGCTATCATGATATTCTGATAGGCGCACACATTTGATAGGAAACAATCTTAAGTGCGTTAGACTACTTTTTTATTCGCATTTACAAGAAAACTTCAAATGTACGTATATCCTTTCTGTTCCTGCTGAGGTGGGTAGGGTGATGAAATTATTAAAGGGAACAGATATTTTAGGAAAGAGAAAGGGATGTGGACGTGAATAATTTGTACTCCAGATATTTCTGGTTAATTTCAAAATGGCGAAGATCAATTCGGTTGGCTGTTTAGTATGATACCTCCTTCAAAGATAACTTATGACATAATCCCCTAAGTCCTTAGCTAGAGCCACTACTCGGACTTAAGTGTATGTCAGTAATTTTGTGTAGGTATTATTTGACGATAGGACGACTAATATGTTATTAACATGTCTTGACTCCTATATTGAAAGCAGTTTGTGCCCAGGTCCAGATTTCAGACTTATTTCAAACCCCTTCACCGGGTTTGAAGAATTTCACCGGGTTTGAAGAAAGCTTTTATCTTCTAACCTATTAAAGGAATACGTCATCTTATAAGACTAGATACTTTGTTTAAGTGATAATGCAGATAACGTGATTTGTTTATAGACTTTGGCATGCTATCATGATATTCTGATAGGCGCTCACATTTGATAGGAAACAATCTTAAGTGCGTTAGACTACTTATTTATTCGCATTTACAAGAAAACTTCAAATGTGCGTATATCCTTTCTGTTCCTGCTGAGGTGGGTCGCGTGATGACATTAATAAGGGGAACAGATAATTTGGGAAAGAGAAAAGAATGTGGACGTGAATAATTTGTACTCCATATATTTCTGTTTGATTTCAAAATGGCGAAGATCAATTCGGTTGGCTGTTTTGTAAGATACCTCCTTCAAATATAACTTATGATATAATTCCCTATGTCCTTTGCTAGAGCCAGTATTCGGAATTAAGTGTATGTCAATATAATCGTGTAGGTGCATTGACTTAGATTAAGTTACATATTAACTGCTTTTATAACATTAAACCCTAGTTTAGTTTAAACAAAGACAGATCAGTCCCGATTGTTGAATGTTCTGCAACATAATTCATCAAAACAAAACCATCCAGATCAAAATTATTGATCACTCTGGCCTTTCACAATGGTTTAAATTCACTAAAATGAGTTTTAAAAGAAAATTAATGTCTTATATGTCATACAACAAATCAGGTTAGTGTAAATTTGTTTTCAACACGCGTTGCCTTCAATGGAGCCTCAGAAATGCGCGCAATATTTTCTGGTTTGCTCTGAATCAGACCTTTTGGTCGACCTTGTCCACAAATTATCACGTAATTTAACAATGATTTTGACGTATGTATTTCTAATTCATAGATCAGACATTGTATGAGATTTCCTGTTTAAAGGGAAATATTCAATAAAGCATTGTGCATATTCCAGATACAAAAATAGTTTATAGCTAAATCTATGAAATGTCTTACATGATCTATACCAAATCGCAAGATTGCCAGATTATTACAAATATGTTCTCTGAAGCCAAGCAGAGTTGATAGTATCTGCTTAATTAGTCTACAGCTTTACAAGAAATTAGATTACGTGAATATAAGGATTCCCAACATCGAGGCAGAGAAAGAGACAGGTCTACGCTTGGTTTCAATAATCTTGTGCAATTTCATCAATGTATGCACACAATCGCGTTATCTTGTACTGTAAACATTTTTGCTGGTCCAACAAGCCCAAACATATAAAGCTTTCCAGCCAGTTTAACTAGGTGCGATTTGAATTAATCTGGAACATGATTAAGGGTGGGGCTGTTAATTTATAATACGAAATCTATTTGTCAAAAAATACTTTCATATTATAAGTGGAAAACCTTTCATATCAAGAATTTCTAGGAACATAATGTCAGTTCTTATCGTTGATAACTATCCAGCGCTTATGCTACTAGTTTAGATTCCGATTTCATGCCGATGATTATATATTGAAAACACGAATTTTGTCACATACATAACAACCGCCACCCAGGCATCTAAACTAGGAATATAAAAGATTTTTATTAATATAGGCCGTGGAAGATGCTTGAAGGTCAAATGATCTCAATACCCTTATTTTGTTTTCTGGCTTTCTTTGAAATTATTGTTTAGTTTGTTTGCTATTCGATCCAATATTTAATTCATAGATTTAATGATCCATTTCTAAAATTTATCTCTGTCACTTTATATCAATACATGTATGCATACCAACGCATTAATCTATAATATACACAACAAGTTGCAATCTTCCTCCTCATTAGGTTCATTTCACGCAATAAAATATTCCTTGATTTTTGTAACTTGGAAAACTTCTATCACATCATTTTAGCACAATGGCGATGAAGAGAGAATATCGAACCAAATTTTGAGTTCTAAGAAATATGAAACTGAGAAAACATTGAGAATCATGTGAATAGTAATAACAGTAAATGTCTTGATCACAAATGGCAATTGCCTATTTTATCAACTTAACGGACATTACAAGATTATAAGTATGTTTCTGACGTAACGTTATCACAATAAACTATTTCTCATCTCCATTAGTACAAAATTTAACACAAAAAGGTTTCCTCCTCTCCCTTATTATAAAAATGGCAACTGAAATAAAATGTCTTATTCAGCGTTCCGATTTGATTAAAAAACTATGAACTTATTTTAAGTATTATGTTGCCTGATGCAGAAGTGTTGACTATTTCAATGGGCACTGAAGACAGTTCTGTGAAGTGTGACAAACAACGTCTAAAATGCATCGAAGGTACTTGTCTTCAATATCATAAATGACTGGTGATAAATAAGCAGGCAAGATTTTTATTGCTGGAACGTTTTAATTGAATTACTTTTCTTGTGTTATGAGCTTAGGCTCGAATAAACAGTAACACAAGAAAGAGTGAAAGCAACAAGATTTGAAAGATATAACAAATAATATATTTCCCTTAAAAATGCTATAAAAAGAAATAAAAGAACTTACGGTTTCAAAAATCAAATAAAAATATAATCCAAGAATAATCCACGAATCAAATTTTAGAAGTCCTAAATATAAAATGTTCTAATGATTTCAAGTTCCAGTCCCGACGAAGAATTCAAGATGGAAGACGATGACGTATTTTGTATCCTGTTCAATGTTTTTGTCTACAGTTCCTTGTAGAAACACAATAAATAATCATCCGGTTTTAGAAATCCGAACAGTATTTTTAAGAAGTGTCTTTGTTCAAGACTTCTGTATGGCCACAAAATTTTTTCCAGAGATACGAATTAATCTTTAAAAATCTAAAAAATTTAAAATGAAACTCAAACACTCAAAAACTCAATACTGGTCATAACAGAAGAAAACAACATGACAACAAGCGTTTAAAAGCCCCAAAACTCTGAGATCTCTCTCTAAACATCACTATTAATACTAAGTATTTCGCAATTTTGAAAATGCATAATTGCAAAGCAGAGGATCACGTGGTCATGTTTACATATACAAATCACGTAGGCCCTGTATTTCCTTAATAAGAACCAATCATTTAACTCGAAGAATAAAAGTTATTTACTTCACCCTCAATCAAGGCCAGGAACTAAGTTAAAAATAGAAACAATGTTTGTATCATTATGCATTTATAGAAAAATTCAGGTGAAACTGAATTTTCTGGAAAATATCAAATTCCTAATAAACAAAATTACATTACATTGACATGTAAAAAAATAGAAAGATTCCAAAACCCACAAACAATCAAATCAAATCAAACACAAATTAAATCAAAGATAAATTAAATAAAATATACGTAAAACTTAAAAAGATAGCTTCCGCCCTTGTACATGTAAAATTCGTTCGATAAAAGGAAAGTGTCTGAATTTCAATTGAACCCTTGTAATCACAGATATGTTACAGAATGAAATATAGCTGACAGTTTACTCTTTTTGCATCCTGTTTAATTACTGGCTGATATTGTGCGAATTTTATCGCAATTTTGTTGACGTAAGTTTGTTGTAAGTGTCTTTCACTATTGTCAGGTAGTGTACTGAGGGATGTAACGTTCTGACAAGTAATGACTTTCAAGTTTTAGGAACAAACATGTAATGTTCTTACGTTTCTCTCGTAACTGGTTCACGCTCCAGATGACAGAAATATTTCCACAAACCTTTTCACAGCTCTACCCTTCACAGTCTGAGAGTCACGATTCTCGCAGAGGATACAATCACAACGCGACATAGTACGTTATCACCAATCAATTAAATATGGACAATAAAGACGGCAACATCAGTTTGTGGAATTTTAAACTGTCATTTTACCAATCAATGTTTAACAAAGTGAGTATATTACTTTTTATTTCTACGTTGAACTGTAATCTCAATGATCAATACCTATTCCGGTAAAAAGATTCAAATGCAAACAAACAGATCTTAAATACTAAACAATTTAATATAATATGTTTAAAAAATATTTTAAACTACCCTTATGCCATGTCCGGTGTCATCAGTATTATTCAAAGACATGACTTAAAATAAATTACTGATGTCATTAACAAGACAATTTCCATTCATTCTATTCAAATGTAACCATTTCCAGTATATACCATATAAACTAAGCTGATTTGTTTGCATGGAGTTTGCCCAAGTCGTTGTTTAATTTAAGGATGATAGGTCTTCCGGTCTGAATGTATATTTATGCCACCTGATTTTGAAAGCAATGTAGTAGTCTGAATGATATGTATAATCTGCTTAAGAAGATTATTAATAACTGAAATGGCGTAAAAAGGAAACATCCATAGTGAATATGTTATGTATTAATTAAATATACTAGCATTTATGGGAATGCATCTTATACCATTAATTAAGTACCTCTATGTACGTATCTTATATACGTAAATTAGGTATATAATTTGAAAAATACATTTCTGTTATTATCTTTTCTAAAAGATGGGAAACAATAGATCAATATAACATTTCTTTGTTACAAATGTAACTGCTATACACATTTTTGTTGCATCATTGTAAAAATGTTTATGTATTCGAAATATTTTGCCTC